>BHFT01047492.1:0-27823 GCA_004320025.1 Laticauda laticaudata | reverse complement strand
ACCCACCACGAAGAGATTCCACTCTCCAAAAGGGGGCACAAATTGCATTAACAGGGAGGATTTAACACAGGACGTGGGAGGATGAGCAGGGCGGATGGAAAGCGGATTTGCGAGAGCGGAGCCTAGTGGAATGGGGCGGATGGCCACATCCGCAGGGGCTTGCCCGGGGGTCTCAGCAAAGCGGCACGCGAAGGATACAGCGGATGCACAACGGATTGCACAGCATGATGAAGCGGATGCGAGAGCGGAAGCCTAGCGCGATGCACAGCGGAAGCCGAAACGGGGATGCCTGGCAGTTAAATTGCGCATTGCTGTGGGGGGATGCATTGCGCAAGCCCCCGGAAATAAGGGAAGCAGCTCGCACGTGGCAAGCATTCAGGAGGAAAAGACCTGCTGGCACGGATACATCGAGTCCTGTTGTGCCTGCCTGCCTGATGCCCTGCCTGCAACCTTGCTGCCATGCCTTTCCTGCCAGCCTGCCTCCAAGCCTGCCTGGCCAGCCTCCTGCCAGCCTTGCTTCTGCCTGCCTGCCGGCCATTTTTTTTTTTTTTTTTTTTTTTGCTGCCAGCCGCCCTTCCAGCCTCCTGCCAAGCGTCCTGCCTGCCAGCACGTGGTGTCTGGCCTAGCTTGACCAGCCTATTGCTGCTGCCTTGCCTTCCTGCCAGGCTTGTGCCCAGCCTTCCCTGCAGCCTTGGGTGGCCAGGGCTTCCTGCCACCTTGGTGCCGGCTCCTGCCAGCCTGGTGGCCAGCCTTGGTGCCTGCCAGCTCTCTCTGGCCAGCCCCCTAGACAGCCAGCAACCCCAGCAACGCATGGGGAAGAAGTTGAAAGTCTCAGCAACCTGCCGCCATCCGCTGGCAAGAGGGATAGGGCCCCACTCCGCCCCCTGTCCTGACCTCTGCTTTTCTGCTGGGGGCTTCTGCTGGCTCGGGGCTCACTCTTCTTGGTGCTGGATGCTTTCTGCTGGGGAAGGCTGCTATTCGCTTCCTGGAAGTGGTGCTTCTGTTGCTGCGTACTCTGCTGAAGCTGCTGCCATTGGCGGTGTGCTTCTTGCTTGCTGGCATACTCTGCTGAAGCTGCTGCTTGGTCCTGCTCATCCTGCTGCATGCTCCGGACTTGGCTTGTCCGCTCGGCTCCTTGGACTTGCTCGTACTGCTCGTACTGCTCATGCTTTCCTGGGTCTTGCTTCGTCATGTTTCGTTCTGGGCTCGTGCTCCTGGTCCCTGGGCTCCATGCTCCTGGTCCTGCTGGTGCTGCTAGTGCTGCTGGTGCTCCTGGGTGATTACTCCTGCTGCTGGCTGATCTGGGTCCTGCTGAATCCTGCTTGCTGCTGCGTGCTGCTGGCTGGCTGATGATGATGATGATTATGATCCTGCCTGGTTGATGAATGGATGATGATGATGAATGATGATGAATGATGATGATGAAAATGATGATCCTGCTGGTGTGGCCTTGCTGGTGTTGTGTGGAGGAGGCAGCCCTACCACCTGGGAGCCCCTCTGATGAGGGCCATCTGGTCCTGGCAAAGGGAAGGAAGAGGCATATGCGGGGACGGGAGGGGAGGCAATACTTCATTGGAGGAGGACACAAGGATGAGGTGCTGGAGTGGCTGAGAGGAGAATGACTATCTGTGGCGGAAGGGACACAGCTGTACAGGGACACCAAGGCGGAAGCGCAGGCTGCTTTGGAGAGAGGAAGGGCGGAGCAGTATGAGTTACACTTTCAGTAGGTGCTCCTCGGCTGGTGGGAAACATATGCACAGCCTGGTACGGGAAGCTGCACCTGACAGAAATCTGGCCAAGGGCCCACAGTAAAGCTGGAACAGACAGAGAGACCTACATGCATGGCCAGGTGGCAGCTTCCTGGAGGAGGGTGGAGATTTCCGCCTGAGGAGCAGCAAAGGAGCCCCTCTGTCTACCACTCTCTCTCTGGCAGCCCTGCTGCCTACCGCCAGTCCTCTCTTCTGGCGAAAGTTCAGTCCCTGTCTCCAGGCAAGGTTTCTGTGGAGCGTGCCACGGCAGAGAACCGCGGACACCAGCTTGTTTGTCACGTGGGTGGAGCTGACGTGGAGGAGAGAGCAGTGATATGCCCGACTTTGGTGAGTCAGGCGCGGTGCAAGCGAGAGCACTAGCGCCGGGATTATGGAGTAGTAGTGATCAGAGATGAGTGCAGGTTGATGTGACTTGAGCAGAGGCTAGGTTACTGACCGACAGGGAGCCACGACAGACGGACGTCAGGTCGCTCCAAGAAGCGCTCTAGGTCAGGCTACGTCGTATGGCGCGTAGCATCGTGATGCAGCACAGGAGCATTGGTGGTACCGTGCGTGACCACCCCCCTAGCTCCGCGCTCCAGCAGAAAGGCAGAGAGCCCAGACAGCAAGGAGGGGCAAGAGCACACTGTCGCTGCTGGGAGACAGGGAACACCATCCACACCAGTTTTGATCTCCTCTCTCAGCTGGGTCAGCACTGACTTCCTCATCCTCCACGCAAAGCCCGTCTTTTTTTTTCCTCACCTTATGTTGGCAAGCCAGACCCTCAAGAAACATGGGAGGAACCCCAGTACCAGGTGGTGAAGGACCGGATCATGGAGCTGGGCTTCACTAATCCTCCAGACCCCAGAGGAACCCTGGCTCCCACCAGTCCAGGTCTGCTCCTCCACCCAGGTGATGTCCCTCACCCATTACCAAGGCTTTCCCAAGCCCCCTCACCTACCAGGGCCTACGGCTACCAGGAAGGTCCGGCAAGCACAGGCAGCAGCCCTTCCCCAGCCCAGGCACAGAGTCATCGGGCGAGCAACCATTGCCACCGGTTCCACTCGATGCCGAGACCTGATGCCGTTGGTCTGGCCCGGGTAGCCTCAACAGCCAATGCATATGTCCCGGATAACCAAGATCACAGCGATGCCAACCGCCACACCACCGAATGCACCGCCCCACCCATTCCCACCCACTGCAGACCAGACAGCCCCAACTATACCTACTCCCTTTCTCCACCCGCACAGCACATGAGTCCTGGCAGTCTGGAGTCAGTAGCAGTCTGTCATGCAGTATTCGGGCTGACGACCTCCATGGCATGGAGGAAGGACCTCTTACAGAGCATCAGCAGGGTTCTGAGCCAGCTGTCTGAGAGCTTTTCAACTAATCAGCTCGATGCCGTCACCTGTTGTCCTCATCAGGGCCAGGCACCCCAGTGGTGCTTTCAGACCAAGCACTCCAGCACACCCGCACCTCCCACAGCACGCTGGACCCTTCACCCCTGAGACTGGGCACACCTCCGAGTGACCAAGAAGAAGTGCCAGAGATTGGTAGACTGGCTACGCTGTAGAAGTTTTATTTTGGACACTTTGACTTGGGTCATTTTTGTTTCACACAACTTGCTTCATTTCTTTTTTTTAATAAAGTCTTGTTTGGAAACTTTTGAAAATGGTTTAAGCCTTTTGCAATGCTTGTGGGATGGGTTAAATGAATAGCAGTGGGAATGGGCAGGGATAACCTGTTGGGATGGGTAATAGCTGTGGGAGGCGCAGGGATAAACCTGTGGGAATGGAATCAGCTGTGGGATGGGTAAGGATAGCAGTGGGATAGATAAGCCTCCAGTGCAAAACATAGTGGGACTGTATGGTCCACGCTCCTGGTGCACACCTATGGCCCTTTAATTATCAATAATAATGTAATAATCATTCCCACATGTCAAACACAAACACAACTCTTTTATTAAACGCCCTATTTCATTGTAGGCCACCCAACATACAATGGCCCAATCTCATCAGTGTATGAGACAGTTGCTGAAGGAAAGCATCCATTAAGCATCTATCCATCACTGTCTTGCCACTCCACTGCCCTCCAGCTGGGGAGTTGCACCAGTGTCCTCAGGAGGTTGCGCTGCTTGCTTTCCCTCAGCGTGAAGCTCTGTTGGGGCCTTGCAATCCGACATTTCTATCAGGTGTTCGCCCATTGCCTCCCATTCCCCAGGCTCCCATGTCCGCCATTGCCTTGTTGGAGGGATGCTTTCCGACGAAGCCCTGTTCTGCAGACCGGGTTAGCGGTGCGCATGAGATTGTACAGGATGCAGCAAACTTCCACGATCTCCTCACGGTCTCTGGGCGATGCTGCAATGGTTGGTGAGAAGTACTGGAACCTGTTGGCCAGCGAGTGCAAAGGCGTTCTCACCACCCGTCTTGCCTGGGACAGCCTGTAGTTGAAGATCCTCTCTTTCACGGGTGAGGCATCTGGAGTGTAGGGCTTCAGAGGTAGGTTCTGAGGGAGAAGGCGTTCATCCCCCATGATGAAGTAAGGGCACATCCTTGGTGTCATTGGCAGGAGGGTCTGGATCTGGAAAGCCCATGATGAGGTTGCCTTCCAGCCCCCTCCCTTGAGGTGACTGGGCGTTGTAATAGCTGGGCAATCTGAACATGAGCCGCTGCCTGAAGCATCGATGTAAGCATGAACTTGTAAGTCAGACATCGATCATGAGGGGCAAGAGGACGATGCTGAAGAAGCCTTGTAATTGAAATAAGTGGACCCCGATAGGCGGAGCTTTGCAGGCATGTGCTGTCCCATCTATGGCTCCAATGGTGTGGGGGAAGTTTCCACCTCTGGTAAGCCACTCTCTGCAACTTTCTTCATCCTTCATCAGTTGGAGGGGCACTGGAGGGCTGCCACAGGTATCTTCGATGAGTGGCCCTGCACCAACTTACTCTGACCACAATGCTGAAATGGTGTTGTGTGGCACCCTCCAGCCCGTACTGCATGCTCCTGTAGGGTGGTCCCCTGAGGCCAGGTGTCGCAGAGTGAGTGCCACCTTGAGCCCAGGTTCCAAAAGGCGGGCCGGAAAGTTGGTGTTTGCCTTGGTCAACTGGGTGTCAGCGCTCCACAACTGTTGTCAAACATGGCTGGAGGCATCCTCCATGAGTCTGGAATGCCAGAGTGTCTTCCGTTCCTGAGGTTCCACCATCAGCTTGTTTGTACAGCCTGTACTCCATGCTCTTCTCACGCGATCCATCTTACGTACCAGACGCTTCTTGGCCGCCTCCTTTTTCTTCCCAGTAATAGAGGTTCACAGAGCCTGTAGATGGCTTTGCAACTGTTGCAGAAAGGATGGTGGCTTGCCAAAAGGACTTGCGTTTACGATCCACAATTGACATGACTGGATGCTGTGGAAGAGCAACGAGTCAGATGAAGGCTTGCAGAGTGGTCTGCACAGCTGGGGCTGCTGGTCTGAAAGTGAGATGCAGATGAGTTGCTCCCCCTTTTTATAAGGCAGTGATAGGTGTCCTTATGCATCGCTCTAGGCTCCTCATAGCGCATCCTTTAGGCATCCTTAATATCCGAGATAGGTCCCCTCTGTTGAACGTTTTTTCCGTTTTAAATGCTTTGTTTTCCGCTTGTTCCGTTCTGCTCCGTTCTGCATCCCGTTCCGCCGTCTGTTCTCGGCTTCCTCCTGCGTCCGAGGCGGATTGCGAGTTGGCGCGGAGCGGAACGAGATGCCTAGCGGATGTATAGCGGATGCGTAACAGATGCATAAACAGATGACGTAGTGGGATGCGTAGCGGATGCTAATGGATTATATTGAATACATTTTCCAGCGCAAAGTTTGTGGCGCTCAAAACTTTCTGGAGCAGATGAACGTCAGTAGACGGATGCTGGACGGATCAGAGAGGAAGCAAAACGGAGGCAGTGGAGTAAATCGATTAAACCAACGATGCGCAAGCTTTTTTGTCCGTTTTACAATCCTCTTTGCATCCGTTGGTGCAGTGTGACAGGGGCTTAAATATAAGCAAAATGAACCAAGTAAAGTGCTAAGTCAAAGATATTAGGTGAATCAAGTAAACAACTTCAGTTTCTGGCACTATTCTCAGTCACTCTGATCTGTCCATGGTCTCAGTTGTTAAGCGGGCGCAGGGACTGTGGAGGTGGCTGTGGCTTGTGTGCTGGTTCTGAGGCGGCCATTGGGGTGCTGTTGGCCCTGAGAAATACAACAAGGGATGGTGTGTTTCAGGAAGTTCTCTGAGAGCTGAACTCAGTCCCATGAGGTTGAGAGGCCCTTCATAAGTACCTGAGATGTTGAGGGCACAAGTCGAGACAAGGAATTGTCCAATTGATGGGCTTGGCGTGTGGGCATGGAGGTAAGGGAGGAGTGTAGTGGAGGCTGTCTGGTCCTGCAGCTGCGCTTGAGGTGGGCATGCTGTGGCGTGCAATGAACCTGTGCGCCTGGCTGGAAGGGTCCTGCTTGCTGCCTGTGGTAAGTCCTGGTAGTCCATAGGCTCGGTAAGTTCGAGGCTGTTGAAGCCATGGAGGGGCTGTGACATTGCCGTGGGGTGGGGAGGACAGAACCTGGACTGGGTTGGAGGTCAGCTTCAGCTGGGCCGTTGAGGTTGTGCAGAGGCTGCGATCTTCTCCTTCATCACCTGGTACTGGGCCTCAGGCAGGTCCCTGAGGGTGTGGCTGCACGTAGGTGATGGACAGGTGTGGGCAAGCCCGAGGATCCCTGTGCCCAAGTGGACCAGCTGAAGAGAGAAGATTTCTGTGCTGGTCTTTGCAGTTGTGTCCTGATCTCCCACAGGACAGTGTGGCTCTGGCCCTCTAGTCCTGGTAGCATCTGCTCTCGCCTGCATCCTGTGGACTGTGGGGTGGGGGTGGGGTGGGTTGGTCCTCTGGTGGCTGCTGCTTCTCCTCCATTTGTGACAGGGATCCCTCCAAGTCTGCCGGCATGGGGAGTGCAGCTTGTTTGAGGGGAGTCTACTACCGTGGTGGCTCTCTGAAGACACCTTTTGCCTGGACAGGCCTCACTGGCTCCTGGCTGGAAGAGGACTGGCTGTCCTGTTGGGTGTCTTGAGGGAGAGGGGAATGTCAGAAAGGGGCTGCTCCTCGGTGGTGCGGATCTCACCTCCAGGGAAACTGCAACTTGGCCATGAATGTAGCATGGCTCCCGGTCCAGTTGAGGCTTTGAACAGCAGCCTGCCCGGATTTCTTGAGGTGTAAGCTTGCCATTCCCAGGTGTGCCTTGCTTCCACCATCCCAGGAGTACATCTTGCAGTGTAAGCTCAGGTTCTCTGCTTGGTCTCTCCCAAGCTGCCTGCTTTCTTCTTGGTTCGATAGAGTCTGGGCCCTTTCTCCAGAGGTACTCGTTTCCTCAGCCATTCCAGCACCTCATTCCTCAATGGCTCCTCAGGAAACAGTGTACCTGTTTGCCTCTCTCCTTCTCCTTCCTTGCCTTCTTCCTCCCTCTGGCAAGGGCCTTCGCAGCGCATGGCGCTTCAGGGGCTTGAGCAGCAGGTTGCTTTCAGGGGCTTGAGCAGCACGGGCCTTCAAGGGCTTGAGGTCAGGCACGGGCCTATCAAGGGGCATTGAGCAGCCAGGGCCTTCAGCCAGGCAGGACTTTGCAGGGCCTTTGGGGCTGGTTCACGAGCAGGCAGCAGCCAGTAAGCAGCAATAGGCAGTAGTAGTAAGCAGCACCAGCAGCACCAGCAAAGCTTACTGGTTCAGAGTCAGTTGCAGGGGGTGGGGTATGCTGGTTCTGGCCTTCCTTGCCAGGGCTGGAGCGAGTAGGCACCAGGGCTTCTATTCTTGCCGTGACTGATGGAACCGGTGTTATTCGAAGATGTTATTGGCAGCAGCCGTCTTTCCTCTGAAAATGCTGACTGCAATGTGTGCTGGCAATCATTTTTATATCCGCGGAGGCTGATGGCAATTAATACTGGGCCGCCTCATGAATGAGCGGCAGTGTGGGAATGCTTTGCATCTGGATATCACGATGTCCGCAGGGCATCCTCTTTTGTTTCCTATAGGCGTCGCGTGATGCATCCGCTTCATCGCTATGGCATGCCGCGCCCTGTCCGCTTCAGAGGTGTCATCCGCTTCGCATCTGCTAGGCTTATCTATGAATATACATTTAAACATCGCGCCGCACTCCTACGTACTACCCATGTCTGTTCTTTCCGTTCTTTTCTGTTCTGTTTATGAAATTTTCAACCACTAGTTTTGGAGCGATGACAGACGGCATGGAGCCAATCCCGAATATTTTGCTCATGTCCGCTGTGTCCTTTATGCATATGTTTTGCAATCCATCGGCCAGTGGGACGGGCCTTAAAGGAACCAAACTAAAATTAATAAGTAATATAGACTAGAGAGCAAGGAAGAGACATTGGTAACTTTTTTAAATTAATTGTTCATTATTACTATTAGGCAAACACATATGTTTTATGCTTTATTTTTAAAAATAAAATAATATTAAAGGATTATATTTGAAATAATTGAAATGAAACAAAAAGATGTTTCGATTGAGATTAATGAAAGAGTCTAGAATTAATGTGTTTGTTTCTCTCCTTTCTGAAAATTTGGAAAGGAAAAGGTAATAATGAATTAAGCATGCATATATGAATGTATAATTGCTGTCATGTTTGTATGTAAAGGTGATGACCCGGAAATATGTTGTCCACTAAAACGAGATTTTTGTTTTTAATGTGAAAAACTGAATAAAACTTGTTAAAAAAAATGTCTCGAGGAAAGGAGAGCCCATCGGACCTCAAAGACTTCCTTTTCCCGTACTGCCCATCTTCGCTCTGTGTCTGTCCGTTTTTTGGATACATAGGCACAGGGCAGCAATTGACCTTGGGGTTCTTTTGGAGGAGTACAGTGGCTATGGCCACATTGCTGGCATCTGCTTGGATAGTGAATGGTTTGTCAGGATCTGGATGTTGGAGAATAGGCTCTTCCACAAAGAGTCATTTTAAATTCTTTAATGCTTTTTGACAGTCCATTGTCCAAGTTAGAGGCTGAGTGGGCTATGGCTTCATGGGAGGGGGCCTTGTCTTTAGCAATTCTGTCAGAGGAAGGGCTACCTCTGCAAAAGTAAGGATAAATTGTCTGTAAAAGTTAGTGAACCCAAGGAAGCTTTGGAGCCAGAGGTGGTATTCAGCAGGTCCTGACCAGTTCTGGAGAACTGGTAGTAGAAATTTTGAGTAGTTCAGAGAACTGGCAAATACCACATCTGACTGGCCCTGCCCCCAACTATTTCCTGCCTCCCAAGTCCCAGCTGATCAGCTGGGTCTTCTTTTATTGCACTGCACAGAGATGGAAAGCAGGTTAGTGGGGTGGGGAAGGAATGGGATTTTGCAGTAACTTTTCCCCATGAGTGGGGAGGGAATGGAGATTTTACAGTATCCTTCCCCTGCCATGCCCACCAAGCCATGCCCACAGAACTGGTAGTAAAAAATTTGAATCCCACCATTGTTTGGAGATGTTCATGGGTGCATGGGCTTGCCTGTCCAAAACAGCTCTTACTTTCCCCAGATCCATTTCAATTCCCTCACTTGACACTCAGTAGCCCAGGTAGTCTAGGGAGGTTGTCTGTCTTCAAGAATTCTTCTTCTGCTTGTCTTTCTGGCAGCCATAGAAATGGGAGGTGGGAAGATTAATTGGACTTTGGGGGGAAGAAGAGCACTGGAGGCTTGAGATGGTGAATTGTAAAACTTGGGAAAACTTTCTTGACTATGCTTACTTGCTTACTGCACAGCTGTAGCTTCTTATCTAATTAGGACAAGGTGAAATGTCCTGGTGAGTCAAATGACTGAAACACCACCTGAAGATGCCCTACATGACATTATACACATCTCAGATTGGATGGCCAGTTGAACTATTGTGGGTGGGAATGTTACCATAACTTTGCATATGTGATTTTCGCGCCTAATGCCTCAGATCCTGAATTCTTTTGATGCTACCACTTTGACTTCCAGTAAAAGTGAAGGACAGTAAAAGGACAGTAAAAGTCCTTTTCTCTATAACAATGGAATCTGTTTTCTTTTTTGGATTTTGAATGCAGCCTCACTTGGTCTTATGGAACTTACATTTGAGAGCTTCACATAGTTTTGCGACTAGAAGTTTTTTCAGAACTTGCCACACAAGTTTGACATGTTCCTCTAGTGTCTCACTGAATATAAGAATGTCTTTCAGGTAAACTAGGACCCCCTTATATAAATATTCATGTAATACTTCATTGGTTAATTCCATAAAGGCTGCAGGGGCTCAGAGTCCAAGGGGCATGACTCGGAAATGAAAACTTCCTAATGGACAGTTAAACACCATTTTCCATTCATCTCATTCTCACACTCTATAATAAGCTTCCCTTAAGTGTAGCTTAGTACAATTTTGCCCTTTGATAGGTGATTCAATAAGTCTTTCATGAGGGGGAGTAGGTAGCTGTTTTGCATGCACGCTGCATTGATCCCATGAAAATCAATGCCCATCTTTTTTTTTCTCTAAATAGCATTGGAGCTGCTACTTTGGATTTTGCAGGCTCAATGAAACCTTGAGCTAAATAAGTGTCAATGTACTTTCTTAACTCAATGATTTCTGCCAGTGTCATGGAGTACATTTTTGGCTTTGGCAGCTTTGCTCCTGGCTCTATTTTAATGGCACAGTCAGTTTGTTGGTGAGGTGGGAGGATATTGCATTCCTCTTCCCTAAAGATGCTGGCTAAGTCTTTATATTTTTTAGGGACCATGGGGTTGCCTGGCAATGGCTCTGTAGTGACAGCAGCTACTTCTGATGGTTGGGAGTTATTTGGAGGCTGGAAGGATCAGAGGTAGGGGACCAACTCCTATTATGATCTTCCTGTATCCATCTTCCCACTTGATTGTAGGGGCCCACTTGTCAAGCCATGCAACTCCCAATATCACAGATTCAGTCATCTTGGGGGCGACAATGAATCGTATGAGCTCCCTGTGCTTTCCCATCTTGAGCCTGATAACTTCTGTTACTTGGATAGCAGGGGTTCCTCCAATTAGTGTCCCATTCACTTGTTCGAAATGAATGGGACATGCTAAAGGCTTCATCTTTATTCCTAGTTGTTCAACTATAGGGAGCCCAATTAGACATCTGGTGCAGCCTGTGTCTATTACTGCTATTATCTCCCCCTGCTCCTCAGTCTCTGGTATTATTAGTTTGACTTTTACTGAAAAAGGGCAGATGATTCCACTCACCATCGAATCATCCTCTCTGCTGGCAATTCCTGGAAGAGGTTCTTTTGCTGGAGGTTTCTCACCTTCATCTTCAGGAAGGGGAATATTTTGACCAAGTCTTCCTGAGACAGTAACAATCACACACTGTTCCCAAACAGCTTTTGTTTTATTTCAACATCTGAAATAATGTTTCAGAATATTCAGAATTATTTCAGAAATGCTATACATTTATAGCCCATAATGAGTCCCAAATAGTTTATGAATAGTCCAACAGAAGTCTGCCACAGTGTTTTGGGATAAGACTGATAAACACCCACTTTTATCTCTCTTGAAATGCTGCCAATGACTAAATTGCCAATTAGCTGTACAAGGCCAGACAGAGCACAAAGTCAACATGGCGCTTCAGATTTTAAACCGACCAGAACAAACTAAGTTGCATCCTGCAAAGGCTCATGTCCCTTTGCTCCTCCTTTATGTCTTATAGGAGGGGCCAATCATCTCCAAGCCTTACTCCCAAGTCACCCCTTTTGTCTTAACTATTCTTACCTTCTGGCATCTATGCACAAGCATGCACTGGGAACAGGCTCCCTGTTCTTCTGCCTTGCTGCCCTGGCCCCATCTCTGTGTTGGATGCAGATCCCTTGTCTGAGCCCTCGCCAGACTCAAGGACTGGCCCATGTTCCTCCCCACTGTCCAACTCTGCTGCCAGCTAAGCAGCCACTGGTGGACCACAACACTATCCCTCACGCCAGGGCTTTCCCCCCATGTTGAGTGATCCAGATGTGGCCAGGGAAATTGGTCATGGAATGCTTTCATCAAAGCAGGTGTATGCACGGAAGTCACATCTGCCCAAGTGAATTCCTCCAGTCCATAACCCTTCCACTTAATGAGATACTGGAACCGTCTTTTCAGCCACCAGGAGTTCGGAATGCTGGCTACCTCATACTAGGGCAGTCCATCACATGGTGCTGGCTGGGGACAGACAGATTGGAATGGACAGGCTGACCATTTTGGAACAAGGAGGGATCTATAGAAGACTGGATGGACATGCATTGAGCGTGGCAATGTCAGGTGGTAGGCAACCAGGTTAATAACTGCTTCAACAGGAAATGGGCCAAGGTACTGATGGTCTAGCTTCCTGACTGGCCAGTCTGGCAGAAAGTGCCTGGTGGACAACCATACCCAATCCCCTAAAGCCAACAGTGGCGGGGCCCACGAAGAGCAATGACTTTTTATAGTCCTCTTTGACTTTTTCCAGATACCATTGCACCAACTGATGGATGGCCTGCAACTCGGACAAATGGTCATTAGCCGCCAGAACCGGAGAGTCGAGTTGCATGAGGGGAAAGAACTGAGGATAATATCTCACATTGGCCAAGAAAGGGGTTGTTTGCATGGAGGTGTGCTGTGAGTTGTTGAATGCGAATGTCAAGCCCAAAATTGACATATGTGTAGCCATTTTGGTTAGGCTAAGTTATATAGTTACATAAGTTATATAGTTAGGAAAAGTATATATTCTTTTTCTTACTTTCTTTGTGGCAGTCATGGGGGGGGGAAGGGTTTCAAGCTTGCCACATTCTTAAGGAGGGAGGAGTGGAGATAGAGAGAGTTGTTTTGGTTAGGTGAATCTTCTTCCCATGGGAAAACGAACTGTCCGAACTTAGGCCCCTTGAGGTGGAGATTTATGACATCAAGCAATGTTGAATTACTTCTATTGGAGAATGTAGCTTTTGGGGGTTGTTTTTAACTTTTAATATTGGGGTAATTCTGGGTTGCGTCAGATCTGGAATTACCATGGACTTTGCCAATTTGATGCTTTCCTAAATAAAAGAAATTGTCTTGTAAGATGGACTTTGTTCTTTTCTATTTAAATGTATTTCATCACTTGGAAACCTGACAGTGAACTCTGCTACTGTCAAATAATCTGACCAATTGTCTTGTTGCTGCTTCACAAAGCAGCTCAGATATTGCTCCAGGATCCTGATGACTTTCTCAGTTCTGCCGTTGGTTTCCGGATGATGCACCAACAACAGGCAGTTTTTCATGTTCAAGGCCGTCATCAGCTCTTTCCAGAACTGGGCTATAGATTGAAGCCCCTCTGTCCAAAACAACCCAATCATGTAGGCCATGCAGCCAGAAGACATGTTGGATAAACATGTGGGTGGTGGTGCGAGTTGTTGGTAACCCACAACAATGTGCTATCTTCGTCAGCATGTCTATCATCAAAAACACGGTCATAAATCCAGAAGACAGAGGCAAATCCATCAAGAAGTCCTTGGTGCCCCAAGGTCTCCTCAGTGTCAGCAAGGGCTAGAGCAGCCCTGGGGAAGCCCCTGTCACCGACTTGGCCTGCTGGCATCACACACAGGACGTGACATAGGATTGGACATCATCTCATAATATATCTCTATATATTCATCTAATTCATTTTAATTTGTTTTATTTTCCAACCATTGATAAAATAAACCCCATACCATGTAATATTCCATTTCTTCTTTTTCTTTGATTACCAACTTATTCATCTCTGCACATTCAAATATTTTCTCAGTTACTTTTCCCTCTATCGGTATCTTAGCGCTTTTCCAATTCTGAGCAAATACAATTCTAGCTGCTATTAATACTTGTATAATTAAATATGTTTTTTCTTTACTGTAACCTTCAGGTACCATTCCTAATAAAAATATTTCAGGTTTCAAAACTATGTGTTGTTTTATCATTTTTTCCAGCCATCTGTGTATTTTTGTCCAGTATCTTTTAGCATCTGTACAAGTCCACTACATATGGTAATATGTTCCAGGTGTCTGGTGGCACTTCCAGCATTTGCCTGATTTATCTTTGAGCATCTTAATTAATTATCAAAATAGCTAATTTTGCCAGTGCAAAGTGCCATCTATAAAACATCTTGTACAAATTTTCTTTATATGCTATCAATATTGTTAATTTATAATTCCTGTCCCATAACTTCTGCCATTTATCTAATTCTATAGCATATCCAAAGTTTTTTGCCCATGCTGTCATTGTTTCCTTAACGTATTCTTCTAACTTAACACCTAATAAATAGCGATATAATTTTTTGATCAACTTATCTTCTGTTCCTTTTAGCATTTTATCCAATTCTGTCAACTCCTTATAAATCCCTTCAGCTTTAATATCTTTTTCATATCTTGATTATATTTGCATATATGAATATCAATGCATTTCCAACCCTTGTTCATTCAATTCTTGTTTTGTTTTTGAACTCACCCTTTTCATTTAAAATACCTTTGTATCTAGCAATAATTGCGATTTTACAAACATTTGGATGTATAAGTGATTCCATTGTTGATAGCCAGACTGGGATCTTCATATAATGTTCTCTGATTTTTTTCCCCATGCTAATAACAATGCGTTCCTGACCATATGTCTTTGGAAATACCCATGTATTTTACTTCTCCCGTACCATTGAATGCATGCAACCCAATTGTAAATCATGCCCCTCTAACGTCAACAACCTTCTATTTTTTAGTGTAATCCATTCTTCCATCCAGGTTAGTACCGTGGCCTAACTAATAATATATTTGCCAATTAAAAAGCCCAAACACTCCTCTAGTTCTCGCATCCTGTAACATTTTTACATAAATTCTTGCTTTCTTCCCTAGCCATATATATTTCAGTACTATTTTGTTAATGTCCTCAAAATATTTTTTTCCTAATTTTTGAAACAAATACAACACTTGGTGATACATTCATCTTAATCCCTGCAATTCTTCCTGTTAATGATATCTGCATATTGCCCCATTTTCCCAAGTCTAAGTTTATAAGAATTATCTTCTTTAATTGTTTCACATCTTGCTGTTAACTGAATTCCCAAGTATTTAACTTTCTTTGCTACCTGAATATCTAAATTCTTTGTCAATTCTTTTTTCTGTTTCTCTGTCATTTTTTTACCAATATCTTCATTTTCCCTTTATATATTTTCAATCCTGCCATTCTCCCATGTTTCTCTATTTTATTTATTAACTTGGGTCCTTTTCCTAGAACCTTCTTTTATATTAGAATAATATTCTTATATAAAAACTATATCATCTGCAAATACCTGCAATTTTATACTCTTCTTATTTCCATCCCTTTTATCTCCTTATCTTTCCTAATATTTCTATTTAGCATTTCTAATGTTAATACAAATAATAGTGGTGACAGGGGACACTCTTGTCTTATTACTTTCTCAATGTGAATTTTCTCCATCGTTTCTCCATTTACCATCACCTTTGCATACTGTTTGTAATATATTGTCTTAATCATTTTAATAAAATTTTCCCCAAAGTCCATTTCTTCCATTTGTGTCAATATAAATTGCCAGTTCACATTATCAAAGGCCTTCTGTGCATCCAAGAATATCAACACCATCTGTTTTTCAGGATGTGCTTCATAATATTCCAAAGTGTTTAAAATTATTCTCATATTCAGGGGTGGGATTCTACCAATTTGCACCTATTCACTAGAACTGGTTGTTAACATTCTAAGCAATTTGGAGAACTGGTTGTTAGAAGAAATTACTGGCCTAATCCTGTCAGGAAGGCAGGAAGGAAACATTCTGGTATTGCTTACAGAAACTGCCTCTCTGTTATTACTTTCTTGGCAGGACTAAACTTCCTGTCTTAGGAACGTCTCTGAAGTTATTTTTCCCTCCTTTGCTGGTACTTTGCTTGTGTGGAGTGACCATTCCAAGTTACAGTGGCACTGAAAAAAGTGACATATGACCATTTTTCACATTTACGACTATTGCAGCATCCCAACAGTCATGAGAGGCCAGGTGAGGAGATGCATGCCTCGATGTGGGTGACATTGAGTTGGCCACGTCCAGCCAATAACATGACCGCCAAGTCATGTCCACCCAGTCACATGACAACCAAGCCACGCCCACCACCAAAGCCATGCCCACAGAACCGGTTGTTAAAAAAATTGAATCCCACCTCTGCGTTGGTTGTATTACTTGGCTTCCTTTTTAAAACTATTGCCTCTTTCTTTGCCTATGTGTAAGTGATCAGTGTAAGTCTACCTGCCCATCTAACCACCTTAGCCACTGGATCACATGCAAGAGTTTAGGAATCTAAAAAGAAAAATGAGAATGTTAACTATGTGGAATCCTTCTCATCAGCCCCATTGTTTCTGTGACTCACTTCCGACAAAAAAGAAATACGCATATATGTTTATGATAAATAAAAGTGCAATGTCTTTTAGAAGCATCGTAGCTTACAATCCTTGACTGGGGGAAAAAAGTGTTTTTGAAGCCTTGTCACCGTTGCGTGAGTGATATTGAGTTGGCCACGCCCAGCCAATAACATGACCACTAAGCCATGTCCACCCAGTAACATGACCACCAAGCCATGCCCACCACCTAAGCCATGCCCACAGAACCAGTTGTTAAAATTTTTAATCCCACCCCTGCTTGCAACCAGTCTTTGCCCTGAACAACCAACATTTCCATGGTCGTGTTATCAAAATTTGAAAGAAGGGTTTAAAATGGAGGATTCACTTACTTGAGGATGTACTTGTTGCAGAATAGCAGAAAGCTGAGTCAGATCAAACAGATCAATGGAATAGAGCAGACTTTCAATGAGGCTTCTCGAAAGAAGCATGCCCAGTTTTCCATTGACAAATAACTTTGGATTTTAAACTTAAGGTCTGTTTAAGTGTCTGTAGAGATTCTCAGCCAGGTTATGGTTGTTCCAAAGGTGCTTTTTTCTTTCTCTTTAAAGGCAACTGGACTTTGTTTTCCTGTCAGATGTTTTGTTTTCCTTGAAGAAGTTTTGTAGATGAAAAGCAAAGCATCTTCAAGGAAAACAAAGAAAATCCAGTTGCCTTTAAAATAAAATAATTTTAAGAAAAAACACCTTTGGGACAAGGTCTATAAAGTCTATAATCCCCACTTGAACAGGGAGGTGGATTAGAAGACCTAATTCTTATTCTTATTATTCTTTTTTGGTCTATTGTTGGAGGCTTTCAAAAAGAGACTGGTCTGCCATTTGTCAGAAATGGTGTAGGGTCTCCTGCTTGGGTGGGGGGTTGGTCTAGATGACCTACAAGGTCCCTTCTGACTCTGTTAATCTGTTAATTCTGTCGTTTCCATATCAGTGTTCACAGCTCCCTCCAAAACAACACAAAAAGGTTCACAAATTACACAAATTGCCCATGGTCTAAGTGTTACTCCTGATTACAGAACTGGGCCTCTGGACTGGAAAAGTCTGCATTCAGCTCAGAGTTGCACTCAACATAAATTCCAGGATCTGCTGGCATGGAAATGCAACTTCTGAAGTAAGCTTGGTAATTTTCCGGTACTCTCACATTCCTATGCAGGGGTGAGATGTACAGCTGCGATAAAAACATTTGATCTGACTTCCTGCATGTGAAATTCCTGGTGAAGGAAAAGACATAAGGTGTTTCTCTAAGAGTCTTTGATGCATTCTTCAATGGATTTTTGTGCCAGATCACGAGGATCTGATGTCTGTGTCCTTGGTGGCAAGTTAGTCCCAAGGTGGTCCTATGGTGAGGACAAGACCTCAACAAATGGAAAACAAGTCATCTCAGCACCAAGGAGGCTGGGTGGATGAATAGCAAAATAACTGAGTGGGAAGGGACCTTGGAAGTCTTCTAGTCCAACCCCCTGCTCAAGCAGGAGATCTATTTCAGACAAATGGCCGTTCAATCTCTTCTTAAAAAACTCCAGGGATGGAGCATCTACATAAAATGAGAGCTTAGTAAAATAGCTCATCAGTCTGGAACCTGCATTATGTATCTGATATTAATACAGTTGAGAAAGTCCAGAAATATTTCACAAGAGTTCTCTACTCGTTGCAGAATACCTTATGCCACCAGACTCGAATTTTACACTAGAAACCGAACACTGACGCCATTCATTCGTTCCGATCTTAAGTATATGTAATAGTAAAATCATACATTGAATAGTCCTCACCTGCTCAATGAATACTCAGCTTCCAAAATCCATAACAAATACACTAAAGTAAACAATACAGCATACAACTCAAGGGTTAATCGCCTACAAACTCGATTGCAGGAAATACGGCTTCAGCTAAACAGAAGAGGTGCCCTATGTCTGGAATACTTACCATGACTGTGTTTATTTTCCCCAAACCCCAAAACTTTAACCTCTAGAAGCTGTCTACTATTGACCTCACCTTTTCCTAAGAGGTCTGATATAGGGGGGCTCTGGCATTAAGTGCACCACGCGAATGTCGACCTACCATCGCCTGGTGTGATTGAGTTTTGCGGAAGACAATGAAGACTGGAGTAACTTCAGCTCTTTTTATTGTCGCCCGCGAAAGTCCCGTCTGAACCAGGAGCCAGTGGCAGCTCTTTTTATAGAGATGGACTGCTCTCGCTGCCTTAGATGGATGCCCTCTTGTGTCGATCTTGATACCCAGGAATCTGCGATACTTTTGAGCGTGGACTAATTTGTCGCACTTTCTTTTTTTACACTTGAGTCTTGCCTTCTGGGACCTTATTGTAAAGACCACTCATTCTTATCGCTGCTTGCTCTACGTTGTCTCTGCGTCCGCTAGCTGACACAGCAGCACATCATCGAATAGTATGGGACTTACATCCTTTATCCCCTGTAATAAACCGCTCCAACAGTGCCTTTAGGAAAACCCTGCGGGCTATGCTGACATCTAAACATTGCGCCTTCTTGCATCTTGAAGCTCCTCTCATGAGTCATACGATCGTTTGCGCCTCTGGCGTGTTTTGCGGATCGCACTGTAATTGGTTGGTATTCTGCATTGGGCGCTAAGGTTCGAGGCTTTCGCGAAGACCCATTGTCTCTCTCCAACGAGTGGCAGTGGTTGGTATTGCACTACGCCGAGTACAGGATATCCTGCGCTTATGTTGTGAGTTGCATGGTTTCAGGGTGAGGCATTGTAAGGTGCCCCAGAACAGATTCTCTGCACGGACCATCGCGGGTTTAACTTGAGGTCGACAATTGCTGAGGTCTCCCATTTGGCAGTGGTCAAGTGGTGTTCAAATACCTTTGTCTATTGATGGCTTTGTTACAGTTCCTCATCTAATCTCCAGTTTTAGTAGTGTGAGCGTGAACTCGCCCTCCGCTTCAGTCCTAATGGAGCTATTGGTTGGGTCAATTAATTAATAGGGAACGGTTGTAATTCATAATTTGCGCGACCTGTCACTGTGTCCTGATCTTTATGAAAGCTGTGACTCCCTCATCAGGTTTTCGCTCCCAGTCTGTGTAGGCGATTGCTGTCTTAATGCCCAGGTCACTCCGATTCCTAGTAGTGTTCGAAGCCACTCGAGGTCCCAAAGCTTGGGTCATTTCGGTCAACGAATGGTCTAGGTGGCAAAGAATTTTTCGTTGTGTTCTTTGCAACGTTATTTGGAACATGTCCGAGTGCCGACTACTGTATTGGCTACTGTTCCCTGCGCTATTCCTCTTAGGATTAGTGATGTGGTGTTCTAGTTCAGCTCTGCCAATTGTTCGGTCGGGTACAGTTTTTTAATGGCTATCCCTCATGACACCGATGGATTAGGCTTGACGACCCGGCAATCTACCTGCCCATTTCTTCATATCTCTGGCCCTCGATCCACCGACTGATCACATGGTACTTTTCGGGCTAATTTGTGTTGTGTAAGAGTGCCAATGATGTATGGTGCTGTGTGTTGTCTTCTTTTTATAGTTCTCGTTTGCCTCTTGTCTTTGCTTTCGTGACTCTCACGGCTCCACATTTGTCTATCTTTGATTTCTATGTGGCGTGTGTATGTCTCTACGTTCATGGCTGTAGCTTCTTGCGGTTGAGCATAACCCCCTTGCGATGTGACCTCCGTCCTCGCTAGAAAATACAACACGAGTACCAGCACACAGCGTCTAAGTACCAGCACTCAGGAACGGGGGTGTGCTCCTCCGACACCCCGCAGTAGTTCGACTGGTACAGTCGCAGCGACCTCCGAATCGCTTACCGACCTTTCTTCAAGCCATCGAGATTCTCATTCAGCCTGGAGTCTGTGGATCTCCTTCCTCATCGTCGCAGTTGTCGCATTCCGGTCTACTCACGAGGCCGAAGTGCCACTCTCGGCGACTGAGTGTGTGGTGTGTTGGCTGTGTGCGCTCTCCTGCCATTCCGTTTTCTGCGAGCCCTCGGCTCATTTTCGGTCGTAAGTTTTGGAGTATGAACATTCAGCATTCTCATGCTGCTGCATCTCTGTGGCCCGACTCGTAATTTTTAGTTGCTTAGCTCGCCCGCCCGTGCTCCTTCCAGCAATAGCCAGTAACGCTACATAATCACTTTCGGGCTGCGAACGTCTCTGACGTTAGCCGGCGTTTTGCGTAGAGGGTAGGTCTCTTAGTCCGAGGGACCACGGTGATCCCTCAGTGCTCAATCCATGTTAGAGCGAATTTTGCTATCCGCCACGTCGACGCAATGTCCCTGAGAAAGCCTACAAAGTCATGGCAGATGCTCTTCAACCTTGCTCTCTGGTCGCGTTTGTTAAAATTCATGTCTCCGAATAAGCTGGAGCACACGGTCCCGGATGCTCGCTAGCTGTGAGACCTGTCAAACCAGCTTATTCTAGGTCTGAGCAGGCTCATCTTTTTCACGATCTTCTGGTTTTGCAAGCGTGCCTTCTGTGCGCATGACTTGAAAAGCGACTGTGGGCCCAACAGTGCGTCTCAGGAACAGCAGCTCTTCTGGCTCCGCATTGTCGTAATAAGAGGAGATTTGCTCTTGGCCAAATGTCTATTGCTTCCAGGAAACATGAGGATCGTAAATCGCTGTGGGATACCATGTCCTCTGTTGCTGGGATTGAAGGCGTGCGCTACGGGTAAGGCGAGTTTGGTTCGGCCATTTCCATCTGCGCATCGCGGTCTCTGCATATGCCGATCGTGCATCGGACTGAGACTCCACGTCTCAAAATCCCATCCTCCTCGCCCCATGTGTTGAGTTCGGTGAAGAATGAGACTGGAGACCAACAAGCAAACTTCCATGTCTCTCTATTATTGCGGCGGAAAGGCCCATCTGAACATGGAGCCGTGAGCTCTTCTTCATAGAGAGAGCTGCTCTCGATCTGTGGGCTGGTGGCCATATGATGGGTCGCTTTTTCTCCCGTCTGAGTGTGCGCCAGATCACTAGTTTTAACTATTAGTTGGCCAATCAGCCAGTCGAGACAGGAACCAGATGAAGATTTTAGTATTTCTCCTGCACCAATAGGATAGCACGTATTAGAAGTATTGTTTAACTATGGAAACACCTGTCCTTATTCTTTCTTTCTTTCTTTACTTCTTTCTTTCTTCTCTTTTTTCTTCTTTCTTCTTCTTTGTTCTTCATTCCCTCTCCCTCCCTCCCTCTCTCTCTCTCTCTCTCTCTTTTTCTTATTGGTTTGCCACCCATCTTGCCACAAGGCAACTCTGTGCAGCTTGCAACTTTAAGAGACTAAAACCATAAAAAGGTAAATATTTCTAATAGCAGTACAATGCACAAATTATAATTAAAAGATGGGGAGAGATGGAGCAGGTATGCAGGGGAAGGGAGAGGTGGGATCTTCTGCTCTTCCATCAGTCGCCTCCAGCGTGAGACTCTCTTCTTGGGGGCTCCAAGCCAGCTGGCAAAGCCAAGTCTTTTGGGCCTTTACAGAAGGGCAAGGGGGTGGGAGTGGGTCTTACCTCTGTGGGGCAAGACATTCCAAAGGGCAGGAACCATGGCAGAGAAGATTCTCCTCCCGGATCCCAGCAGCCAGAATTCCTTGACCAACGGGGTCTGCAGCATACCTTCTCCATTAGCTAGCTTGGAATCCTTTTTTGCTTTGTAGTGCTGAACTATATTTCCCAAGAGTGCCTGCCTGCAAGAGAAAGGGTGCTAGGCCTTGTAGCTAAGGGATGGGTCCTAGTTAATGGAAACCTCTGGCCTGATTTCTGTCCACCTTTACTCTTGCTTGTTCCGTTTTCTCAAAAAAATGTGGTTCCAGATAGTCTTCAAGATATGATGGATTGCTTAGCAACCCTTTGAAGTTCCAATGGACCTACGTTGGGGGTACTTCACACCCAGATTCAAAGTTCCGATGGTCTTCCACACACCCACACACACTGCCATGTTTCTATTGTAAGTGCCATGTTTTTGGCACTTAGCAACCAGGCTGCATTTCAGAGTGGTATTCAACCGGTTGTGACCAGTTCTGGAGAACCGGTAGCGTAAATTTTGAGCAGTTTGGAGAACCGGCAAATACCACTTTTGACTGGCCCCACCACCATCTATTCCCTGCTTCCCAAGTCCCAGCTGATCGGCTGGGTCTTCTTTGGTTGTCCTGCCCAGGAGAACAGAGCTGGAAAGCAGGTTAGTGGGGTGGAGGGAATGAGGATTTTGCAATTACCTTCCCCCAAGAGTGGGGAAGAAATGGGGATTTGACAGTATCCTTCCCCTGCCACGCCCACCAAACCACTGCCACAGAACTGGTGAGGAGGGAATGGGATTTTGCAGTATCAGCATTTGCTTAACAGCTGTCCGCTGCTTTATGATCTTGACAATGAATAACAACCACCACCACAAAAATGGGTGTAAAATCAAATCGGTCACAGGTCAGCTGCTCTATAACTATCATGAATTACAACTGTGATGGGCAGGTTCCCTGACGGTTGTAACTCAAGGTCTTTACCTGTATTTATTTTGATTTGAATTCCAAAGTTCTTTGCCTTTGGCAATCAGCCCTGAAGCTTTAGTGGGAAATTTGTTTTACCGTCTTTCTCAATGTAAATTTAAAATGAATTTACAATAAGATTTCTAATTTTCCTCAGCTTTAGTTCTCCTGAGCCCCTATAAATCCCCTCACTCCTGCCATAGTCACATACATGGATAAATAAACCTTGTGAAAGTGCCGTTGTTAGAATTGCAGCTCTTAAACATTGGCTTTCTTCATTTGTATCCAATGCAGGCTAATTGTCAGCTCAGTTTAGTATAATAATAGTAAGAAGAGGAGTCATCATGCAAGATTGTGGGCTGCATTTGCCCATAGCATGCTTGACTAGGTCAGTTAAAGACCATGAAGCTGCGTTTGGATGATATACGGCATTGGATTGGACTGTGTTCTTAGTTACCATGCCTTCCATAAGGGCAGGCTGTTTGACTGCTTTATGGTACAACTGCTTCACACACCTACGATATGCTATGCAATTTGGGATCAATACTCTTCGAATGGAGTGGGAGTACGAACGGATTTCCAGAAAGAAATAAAAAAAATTGCAGACTACAGGAACCCTTAGCACTCCTCGGGGTACTCTGAAGACACAGATGAACCTCCAAGTGACCTCAAAGATCCTCTCAAAGGATGCAAATGACCAGCTGTCTGCAAGAGATATAAATCCTTTATTTCCCCACCATCCAGTCAGAGCTGAAGAAGCTTCTTGGATGAGAAGCGAAACCAGAGGTGGGTATTCAGCAGGTTCTGACCAGTTCTAGAGACCTGATAGAGGAAATTTTGAGCAGTTCAGAGAACTGGCAAATCCCACCTCTGACTAGCCCCGCCCCCATCCATTCTCTGCCTCCCGAGTCCCAGTTGATTGGTTGTGTCTTCTTTGGTTGTCCTGCACAGGAGCTGGAAAGCAGGTGAGTAGGGTGGGGAGGGAATGAGATTTTGCAGTATCCTTTCCCTGCAATGCCCACCAAGCCACACCACACCGACCAAGCTATGCCCAAAGAACCAGTAGTAAAAAAATTTGAATCCCACTACTGAGCAAAACGTCTTCAAAGGAAAAAAAACAAGGAAGTCCAGTTGCCTCCTGAAAAAACACCTTGGGGACAAACTAGAACAGGGGTGTCAAACTTAATTTCATTGAGGGCCGCTTCAGAGACGTAGTTGACGTTGGGGGGCTGAGTGGGCGTGGCTGATTGGGTAGGCGTGGCCAGTTTGACACCAGTCATTGAGTATGGCTGATTGGGTGGGCATGGCCAGCTTCCAACTGGCCCCGCCCCCATCTAGTCTCTGCCTCCCGAATCCCAGCTGATTGGCTGGGTCTTCTTTTGTTGCCCTGCCCAGGAGAACAGAGCTGGAAAGCAGGTTAGTGGGGTGGAGGGAATGAGGAGTTTGCAGTTACCTTCCCCCAAGAGTGGGGAAGGAATGGGGATTTTACAGTATCCTTCCCCTGCCACGCCCACCAAACCACTGCCACAGAACTGGTTGTGAAAAAAATTTTGAATCCCACCACTGATTACAGATAGTACTCAATGTACAACCATTTGTTTAGTGGCCATTTGAAGTTGCCATAGCACTGCAAAAAGTGGCTTGGGATCATTTTTCACACTGATGACCATTTTAGCATCTCCATGGTCACGTGAACAAAATTTAGATGCTTGGCAACTGGCTCATATTTATGACGTTTGTATTGTCCCAGGGTCACGTGATCACCTTTTGAGAGCTTCTCACAAGCAAGGTCAATGGGAAAGCCAGATTCACTGAACAACTGCGTTACTGACTTAACAACTGTGGTGATTTGCTTAACAACTGAAGCAAGAAAGATCATACAATGGGGGCAAAACACACTTAACTGTCTTGCTTAGCAACAGCTGAGGAATTCTGAGAGTTGAAGTCCACAAGTCTTAAAGCTGCCGAGTTTGGGGACCCCTCTTCTAGAGTCTCAACATCCTTTTTTACATCATGGCTACCAAAACTGGATGCCATATTCCAAGTGTGGCCTTACCAAGGCATTATAAAGTGGTATTAACACTTCACGTGATCTTGATTCTATCCCTCTGTTTTTCCTCTTCCCCTTCCTTCTTTCCTGCACCAATCCATTCCCAGGCAAAATTTCTCATTGCATCTCCAGGAACGTGACTGATTTAGCTGAATCCTCATTCTTTCAAGTGAGGCCTGGCTGAGTGAAGTGGGAAGACAGCCAGTGTTTTTAACTGTCTGAATCTCCTCAGTCAGAAATAAGTGCCATTGACTTCATTGGGTATTACTCTCAGATAATTATATCTTGATTGCTGTCAGATTCATTTTAATAAATTGTTATTATGATAATCCATCTTGTATGTGTGTGTGTGCTTAGATATATCCTGATGAGCGGCTGTATTTCATTTGCAGTCTTGAAATGAGATTTTGGATTCCATCCAGATATGGTAGGTGAAAAATCAGTGGTGCAATTTTCTACTTTTGAGAAGCGAAATGCAGACCAAAAATTTTTTTTAAAAAAAATCTTCTGAGTCTTAACCTTAATACAGGGAAGCCTCGATTTATGAACACAACTGAGCCCAACATTTCTGTTGCTAAGCAAGATCATTGTTAAGTGAATTTCGCACCATTTTATCACATTTTTTGCTGCAATTGTTAAATTAATCACTGAAATTGGTGAAATGATCCCGAGACACTGCAGCTGTCATAAATATGAGCCAGTTTCGAAGCGTTCAAATTTTCATCATGAAGTGCTTCAAGGGTTGTAAGTGTGAAAAAATGGTCAAACTTCCCTTTTTTTAATGCTGTGGTAACTTTGAATGGTCACTGAATGAAAGTTTGTAAGTCAAGGACTACCTGTACATATTTCTTTAAAAAAAAATTGAAATTTTTCAGAACGTTGCAGAAGGTACAATCTAAGTACAGTGCGTCTCCCCACCGGGGCCTTCGCTCATCCTACCAGGGCCGCACCAGAGCTGTGCGGGCTGGGCAGAGCTGGGAAAACAAGCTGCGGGTATGCGCCCGCCTGCCAAGCGAAAGAGCTGGGCCAATCTGAGCTTGGCTTTCTTCCCAAGACCCTCCAGCCCAACCCCGAAGGACCCACCAGGAGAGGCCACCTGAGGCAGTGATAGCGCCCACCCATCGGTGGACAGGGAGGCAAGGTGACAGCCCACGCTGCGTCCTCCTCCTAGCTGAGCCCTGCTGAGTGAGCGCCTCTGCCCGCTGCCCGTGCCAATGCAGTTTTTGGAGCTACTAGTGTGTTGGGGACAGGCTGGGCGAGGGGTGAAAAGGACGGGTGGCTTCAGGCTCTCTCCACCGGACCCGCCAGCCAGGGAAGCAGTACTGCCATTGCCTCGCCTCCCTGTCTGCCTCTGCAGGCCTCTGGTTGCAGGGAGAAGCCCTGGATGGCCGCACATGGCTGTGCCAAATGCCGCATAGCTGCGCCAAATGCCGCGGCATTGCTCTAAATGCCGCAGCAGCATGGGGAGAAGGGAAAGCAATGGTGGCAGAAGGTCTCCTGATATGAAGTGCCCCACCAATGCTGAGGTCAACGCAGGCAGCACCATATCCAGGTGTGCAACAAAAGTACTTCCTAAAGGCAAGGCCCCCTGCCATTTCCCCCCATTTCACATGTTTTAATATAGGCCTTAATTTGGGGGAGGGGCTTAATTTCATTTCATGTCTATAAAACATGCTNTAATTTCATTTTATGCCTATAAAACATGCTGGGACTTCCTATTGGGGGAGGCCATATTGTTGGAGAAACACAGTAGATAGAATGTGGCATCCTCTGTCTTCGAATTCCTAAGCCATAGTCTCTCCATTTTATCATCATTAGATATTTCATATCTGTAATGTGTCAGATGAAAATGTCTTTTTCATATTTTTTCTATTATTCTATCTTTTATTATTTTCACTTGTTAGATAGCAATAGCAATAGCATTTAGTCTTCTATATCACTTTACAGTGCTTTACAGCTTTCTCTCAGCAGTTTATGAGTCAGCATATTGTCCCCCAAAATCTGGGTCCCCATTTTACCCACCTCAGAAGGATGGAAGGCTGAGTCAACCATGAGACTTGAACTGCCAAATTGCAGGCAGATGGCAATCAGCAGAAGTAGCCTGAGTACTGCACTCTAACCACTGCATCATAGTCATGCAATACAAGGAAATTTCTTAGGCTCCTGTTCAAGTGTGTCAATGGTCCTGGTACATCTAGTTTTAAGGAACAGCAGTATTTTTTATTTGCTTATTATTTTTGTACACTCCTTCCTGATCTTCATTTTCTCTGGAAATGTGTAATGTTGCAGCCATTTGATGGGAGTAGCAGTAGTTGCCAGATCACTACGACCCAAATCAGATCAAGCATCTCATCAATCACATCAAAGTCTGTTGAAGTTGGACAGCAAATAACTCAAATAAACAAATAAATAAGAATAAAATCGATCTTTACTGGGCTCAGTAGGGTTGCCTATTATCTCCTTTCTGCACAGACAGAAAAGCTTCCTGTCCTCTAACTCAGAGAAGATAGAGCTTCCTCTGCTTTCACTCATGTCTGTTTTCTGCATCAGCTGTTTTGGCTTTCCATTATCATTTGAACAGGAGAAATAAGCAGGGGCTGAAGGATGGAAGAAATTTTCTCTTTCAGAGAAATTTTCTCTGAAGGGCTCTTCTCTTTTTGCTGAGCAGTTGACAGGGAGGCAGCAGGAAGCCCCTTGAAAGCTGATATTAATTAAACAAGACTCTTGTGGGAGACTAGAGAAGTACTGAGAAGAATTTATTTCTCCTTCTCAATGCAATTCCTGCTGTGTTCTGTTACTTCTTCTCACCTCCTGTCTTGCCTGCATCCTGGGTGCTTCCTTCCTCCAGCCCAGCACTCCATATTTAAGCCCCTGTCACACTGCACCAACGGATGGAAAGAGGATGTAAAATGGAGAAAAACACTTACCATCCTGTTGGTTAACCGCTGCTTGCCGTTCGCTACTCACTGCCTCCATTTTGGCCTTCCTCTCTTTAGTCTTCGTCCAGCATCCAGTCTTAATTGACGTTTCATCGCTCAGAGGGTTTGAGTCTGTCTCTCAAAACATTTGTGGGAAATTGTATCCAATGGCATCTGTTCTGCATTCCACGAGGCATCCACTAGGCATCTGTTCTTCTGCAGTCTGTTTACACATCCGCTATTATCCCGCGAGGCATCAGATACGTCACG
>BHFT01047491.1:0-55079 GCA_004320025.1 Laticauda laticaudata | reverse complement strand
CTTCTCTCTCTTTCTCTCTTCTTTCTCTCTCTCTCTTTCTCTCTCTCCTTGGGGGTGTTGACTCCCCCCCCCAATTGGGCCTTAATTAAAATGATGGATGTCTCCTTCCAGGGGTTTGGAGGCTCCTTGGCTAACTTTCCGAGTCACCCACCCAACTTTGCATCGGAGGAAAAACTTGTTCCGGCTGAGTTTCATCTCCAGCGGCTCTCTTGAGCCTCCTTCTCTGCAATGGTACACCAAAGACCATGTGCCACACCGGAGAGAGGGGGCTCTTTTGAGAGATTCTGGCTTGAACGGCGCCCTTTCCTGCTTCTTGTAGTACAGGGGGGTCCCCAACTTCATTGAGACCGTTCAAAGCTACCACCAGCACTGAAAAAGTGACTCACGACCGTTTTTCACAGCTACGACACAGCTACGGCTCGGCAACCGGTATCCCCAACGTCAACTGGGATCCCCTTTTTGCGACCTTCTGACGAGCAATGTCAATGGAGGGTGGGGAAGCCAGATTCGCTTAACGACTGGGGCAACTAACTTATCAATTTGCAGCAATTTACTTCATGACCGCGGCAAGGAAAGTTGTAAAAACAGGGCAGAACTCACTTCACAAATGTCTCGCTTAACAATGGAAATGTTGGGCTCCCTTGTGGTCGTAAGTCAAGGACTACCTGTACAATAATTTCTGGGGAATCAAGATGGACAGGGAGGCAAACGCAGGTAAGCCTCGACTTATGACCGTTGCAAGGACTAGAATCCCTATTTTTCAACAAAAAACCAAGATTGCTAATCTCGCTGCCTCTTGTGGCAGGGAGTTCCAGAGAAGACACGCGTGCACACACACACACACAGAGTTCCCTTTGGGTAAATCTCCCCCTGCTGCTCCCAGTTATGGCTGGAGAGGGGTCTTGGCAGTGGGGGGGGCAGACCCCCAAAGAAAAAAGGCCCATTTGTCAAGGACTTTGTGGGGGGCTGGGGGGGCACCCTCTCTCCCAGTTGTCCCCCCACCCCCCAGCCCTCCCCATCTGGGGCCAGTCACTGCATCTTCAGCCCCCTCCTTTCCCTGGCTTGTCAAACAGCCACTGATGAGCAGAATTATTATTTTTTTTAAATTATCCATCTGTTGAGTTTGCAAGAGTTATGGCCCCTCGTAAAAAGGCCACATAGAAATGTTGGGGTGTGGGTGGATTTTTGAGGGGACCAAGTTGCTCCGAAAGTGACATTTCAATATGGTTACGGATGTGTGCATTAGCTGGGGGAGGGGAGACCCCTTCCCCCTTGCTGGAGGAGGCGTTGGGGTGATTAGATTAAGAGGTTAAGAGAAAAGAGTTGGAAGGGGCCTTGTAGGTCATCTAGTCCAACCCCCTGCTCAAGCAGGAGAAACTATCCCATTTCAGACAAGTGACGTCCAATGATGAAGCACCCACAACTTGTGAAGGCAACTTCTGTTCCGCTGGTCAACTGTCCTCCCTGTTCGGAAGTTTCTCCTAAATCCCAGGTTGCTTCTGTCCTTGAATAAAATAGTTTCCACCCATTGCTTCCCTGCCCGAGGTGTGTGTGTATGTGCTGTGTGTTAATATTTCCCTTTATTCTATTTAATTCCCCTCCCTTCTCCCCCTCCACAACCCCATTCCCTTCTAGCACTGATGGTGTTGCCTAGTTTGGTAATGAAATATTGCAAGAAAACATCTAAGCCTCATGAGAACACCAAAGAACCCAGAGGAGTCTTCTTCTTCTTCTTCCTTCTTCTTCTTTTCTTCCTCGCCCTCTTCTCCTTCTTCTTCTTCTTCTGTCTTCTTCTTCTTCTTCTTCTTCTTCTTCTTCTTCTCTTTTTCTTCCTCCTCCTCTCCTCTTCTTCTTCTTCTTCTCTTCTTCTTCTTCTTCTCCTTCTTTGTTCATTCCTCCTCTCTCCTCTTATTCTTCTTCTTCTTCTATATTCGTTCCTTCTTCTTCTCTCTTAATCTTCTATCTTCTTCTTCTTCCTTCTTACTTTCTTCTTCCTCCTCCTCACTCCTCCTCCTTCCTCCTCCTCGCTCCTCCTCCCTTCTTCTTCTTCTTCTTTGCCCCTGGTTTCTTCTTCCCCCTGCCCCACAACCCCATTCCTTCTAGCAACTGGATGGTGTTCCTTAGTTTTGGTATGAAATATTGCCACAGAAAAACATCTAAGCTCAGAAGAACACCAAGAACGCAGAAGGAGTCGTTCTCTTCTTCCTCTTACATTCTTCTTCTCTTCTCTTTCTTCTTTTCTTTCCCTCCTCTTCCTCTCTCTCTCTTCCCTGTTCTCCTCCTATTCTTCTTTCTTCAGTCTTACCTATACTTCTTACTTCTTCCTCCTCTTCCTCCTCCTTCTTCTTCTTCCGCCTTCTTCTTTTCTTCCGCCTCCTCTTCCTACTCCTCTTCTTCCTCGTCCTCCTCCTCCTCCTAATTCTTCTTCCTCTTCTTCTTCTTCCTCCTCCTCCTCCTTCTTTTCTTTTTCTTTTCTTTTTCTTTCTTCTTTTTTCTTTTCTTTTCTTTTCTTTTTCGTTTTCTTTTCTTTTCTTCTCCTCCTACCAGGAAGGAGCGACCCAAGAGGAAAACCCGACCTCCACCCCCCCCAAAAAAAAACCCACCGCCTTCCCCACGAACCCCAGGAAATGGGGGCTGGGTTGGGGTTGGAAAGAGGGCGAGCTCGGCGCCGCGCTCGGTAAAATCTGGCGTTGTCCCCACGGCTTCCTGACGGCCCTGGGGCGCAGAGGAGAGCCCCCCCCCGTGGAGAGTACCGTGGAGAAGCCGCGAGGTCGGGGCGGCAGCATGAGGAGGGTGGGGGATGGGGGGGGGTCTCCTGCAAAGACTCTCCGCAAATCTTCAGTTAACCCCCCTTTCCCCTCCCCCTCCCTCCCAACGCTTGTCCGGCTCCTCAGCGGCACAGCATCCACGCGCTGGGCATATACGGCCTGCGCCGTCGTCATTAGACCGCGCCGAACTAGGGCTCCACGCCCCCTCCGCCCCGAGACGACCTTGGCCGCCAGGTTAACCAGAAGTTGAAGGGACCTCAGGGGTCATCTAGTCCGACCCCCCCCGCCTCCCCCGCCCGCCCAACCCAGGAGACCGCTGCGCCATTCCTGACAGAAGGCCGTCCAGTCTCTCCTCTCGGAAGACACCCCGTCAGACTGCGGCGATGACGCTCCACGCAAACTTTCGAGGAGGGCAAACTCCGCTTCCATGGGCTTGGTTGTTGTTAACTGCGATTAGACAACCATATGCCCTGACAGTGAGGCATCGACGAGCCGGCCAGTGTCAGGTCTGAATAATATGATTCTCGTCGCAGACCTACTACGGTCCAGTATATTCGCATTCATCTTGGACATCCAGTCTCCTGCTCACCATTCCAGTGTTCACTGTTTCAGTTTCCCCATCTCCGTAGACTATTTTGGATTATTACCTAGTTTCTGCGCCTTCGGGGAGGAGGGGCGGGCACACTTCGCTGGAATAAGTATTAGCGTTGAGCCGCAGACTTAGTCCTCTACCATGCTTGATGGGGAATGACACGCTGCCATCCCTCAGGGCTAGAAATTTAGGGAAGGATGGACGATGACGCATACTGCTCTCGATACACCATGAGACAATGTACCCCAATGCCACACCCCATAGGCGGACTCAACGTCGCAAAGGAGGCCTGGGGCTGGGGGACTCATGGGCGCCGGAATGAAGGTGGGCCTCAGAGAGGGGTACTGACCAGCGTGGTCCGACCAAGGCTCCTTCGGCGGTGGCGAAAGCATGGACCCCTGCTCGGCTCCTTCCTCGTCTGCTCTCTCCTCTGGCTCCTCAGAAAAGGTGCAGAAAGTGGACGGCAGCCCTTTTTCCTCGCACGTAGCCGGATCCCCTCCCACTCACTGAGGCCATGTAATGGCCCAGAACGGAGAACTTACAGTGACTGCGAAATACTATCCTCTGAGAGGATTAAAGAGGCCGCAAGAGCAAGCCACCGTCCGAGTGGGCGGACGGTGACATAATCTTTCCTTGGCGATTGACCCCAAAATCTTTTCTGGACCTCCTGCCCACCAGACCTGATTATGCCCCCGCCCCGGTTCCCCACTTAAGTGCAGAAAACATGACAGAAAAATTGAGGTCGAAAGAGGCGACAGAAGAACCCCGCGCCTGCTCCTTAAACTATTATCACCAAATGGGGTGAGTGTCAGGGACCACAAAGGCCATCCAGTCCACCCCCACCCACCCCCCAATTGTGTGCAAGCCCACCAGTTGAACTGATTACATGGTGCAAGCCTTCTGACTCTGCAAAATATTTCTTAGAGCTGTTTGCTTCTCCCAAATCTTTCGCTGAAATGAGTAATTTCCCCCCACAAATTTGGCTGACAGCTCGAGACACGCCTCTTCACGGGCCGGCTATAAATTTTTAGCGATACCCCCTTGTACACATCCCGATAACTTTGCCACCGCTGCCATTATTTCAAATTTTGCTCTTAATTTGATTAACCGCCGGGAGTGGGGGATGTTAAGTGATGAAGTGCTGAAGAAGGGATTATGAATTCAAGGGCCTGCCTGCTCTTTGCAGGCGAAGGGAGAGGGTGATACGCCTTGCCTGCCTTTGAGGGTGGGGGTCTTGAGGGGCTTTGAAAGGTCCCCCTTTCTACTTGGCACTACTGTATAGCGCAATATTCATGCAACATCGGGGGTTTTCAATTCAATTTAATTTCGCTCTATGAGGTGCAATGACAATAAAGTAAACTTTCAAGAAAACCATTGCCCCAGCTGCAGTTCCAAGGCAGATTAGTCAAGTAACTTTTGTTGGCAAAAAGAGTGAAATGCCATTTTTAAAAAAAAAACTTCTTCCCCACAAGGAAGTTTCTAGCTTGGCTAACAGGATACCATTCTGGGAATATTTGGGTGGGGAAAAAAAAAAACATTTGTTCAAGTCTGTCTCTCTTCTGGATCTGGGTAGTGCTATTTTTGGCTGCATCCGAAACCCAGGCAGCTTTTGTGCCCTTGAGATCGGATGACAAGTTCTTGTCTGAGATGTCAGCTGATCAATTCTCGGCTGGGGATGTTGGGTGGTGTAGTCCAAAACCCGGGCAGGGCTGGCTAGGCCGAGGCTGAGTAGTCCAAAATATTGGGAGGATACTTAGCTGGGTTCCCTTGTGCCAGAAAGAGATGGCACATGAGACTTCACAAAAACCTCCCTAAGATTATTGCTCACAGAAAAAACTTAAGGGGCCGAAATTATTTTGATTTGAGACTCACCTTTTAGCCAGCCCAGCCATCGCGGAGTGCTTTCCTCCCTCCCGGATGGATTCTGATCAGGCAGAAAATGAGCCTGGGCCGGTCACGGACCTCATTGTGCCAACTGGGGATAAAAATCAGCTTTTAGTTGACCTTTTTCTTTTCCTTATCTCTTTCTGCCAAATTGGGTGGAAAGTCTGCCCTTTGAATGCCTGAGGTTTTCATAGAGGTTTTGGCTGCAGAGGTGTAACCTAGCCATTGAGGACTTTTAAGGGTTTAAAAGTGGAGTTTAAGCCCAGAGTGGCAGGCTTTGGATCTGGAGTATTTGTCCTTAAGAACTGTCTGGCTTCTCTTCCATGAGAGAACACATTTAACAAAATAAATCATATTTTACTGCTGTTTATTTTTCTCTTCCTTCTCTTCCTCCTTCTCCTTCCCTCCCTCCCTCCCTTCTCCTTCTCTTCCTTTTGGTCTTCTTTCTTCTCCTTCTCTTTTCCTGTCTCCCTCCCTTCTCCTCTTTCTCCTTGTCTTCATCCTTCTTTTTCTATTTTAATCTCATTTTTCTTTCCTCTGAATAGACCCTGATGAACTGCATCACATCCATTCCCCACCATCCAGTCAGAGCTGAAGAAGCTTCTTGGATGAGAAGTGAAACATCTTCAAAAGAAAAAGTAAGCAGAAAGTCCAGTTGCCTCCTGCAAAAAAAGCACTTTTGGGAAAGAAGAACTGTTGTATCTACTGATTCCAAGGAAGGAATATTTCCTGATATTTAGAAGTTCTCTGAGGGACTTTTCGTGGAGACCATCAATACCAGCCAGGCAGAACAGAATTAGCAATTGGAGTTTCTTCCCCAGACCTTTGTAACACAATATTTAAATTAACAATTAACAGAAAACATTAACAAGAGTAACAAGAGTTGGAAGAGACCTTGGATGTCATCTAGTCCAAGCCCCTGCCCAACAGGAGACTCTTCAACAGTGGTGAATAACCGTTTTAGGCTCCTGTGTCAAAAATTGTGCATGTGCGAGGGCGTGCACCCTCGTGTGACAGCACGCAGAAGGCAATGCGCACCGCCCATGCCCCTTACGCATGTACATGCAATCCCCCCCACACCACCCCCTTACCTGGACTGAGCCTCGCCAGCTGATTTTTCAGCCTCCCAGAGGCCTGAAAAAACCCTCTGCAAGGCTTTTGAGGACGAATAATAGGCCCATTTTGTCACTTCTGGCATTACAGGAAGTCATGAAATGGGCCTATTGTTCACCTGAAAAGCCTTGCAGAAGGGTTTTTCAAGCCTCTGGGAGGCCGAAAAAGGCCTCAAACCAGCTGAAAAATCAGCTGTGAGGTGCACACATGCGCAGTGAGGTAAATTTGCCTGCGGCTTGCGTGCCAGCACAAATGGCTCTGCGTGCCACTTGAGGCAAGTGTGCCATAGGTTCGCCGTCACGGCTCTATACCATGTGAAAGAAGTCACCGAAACAATATTTTCTAAACAGGAAGTTCAACAGATGCTTTATGAACTTGTAAATTATGCCCATCCATCTCCTGTGTGGAAATTGAATTTCTGTTCAATTCCGCTCAGCAGCCTTCTGGGGCCTCCGGATTACAGTATTTCTGCACCAAGTCCCTTCCTCGATCCTGCCTGTGTGTGGCGCTGGGCTTTGAGCAAAGCTTTATGCGCTGCGCTCTCCATGCTCTTGGAAGGGGTATGGGGGTGGGAAATTCTGCAGTGGAGAAATAGCCAGAAATTATTAGTCTAATTACATTTCCCTTATACATTTGACCTCTGCTGTATGGCTGCACGTCGATCAAAGCTGCTTTCACCCCAACATTATTGGAGTTTTAATAAGAGTTAATTGGCGAGAGCCACTCCAAGCTGGAGCCTCAGCATGGACTCTGGAGCTCCATTGGAGGGATGGGAAGACAAGAGGCTACAGTAATACTGATGTTATTATGGGTAGTTAGCTTTTGGAAGTGTTTCTGTACTTCGATGGCCACAAGAAAACCTGCCTTGGGAGGGTTGGCTTTCATTTCTTCCTGCAAAGGGAGAAAATTAACATGGTTTATTTCAACATCTGGTCATCCCTTTCTCATTTTTTCTTTCTCCTTCCTTGCTGCGAAGGAAGACGAAATAAACCTCAAACCTTCATTTACCTTGATAACATTGAATAATATGTTTGGGTTTTCCTGTATTTTTATAATCAGAAGGAGAAGGACACCAACATTTTAAAGTGATTCTGGCAAGAATCTGAAAGGAGTGGGCAGGTTTTGCTGGTAATTTGGCGGATGCTTGGGATTACAGATCCCATCATCCTCAGAAAACTGAGCGGAGTAATTGTTCCATACTGAACCTGAGAGATGCTGCTATTGATGGAATTTCCTTGGATGTCAATTTTTAGGGGCAGGGTGGAGAAGTGCTTTCAGCAATTATGGCAACCTGGTGGAGTGGTCTTCCCCATTTTACTGAAATACAGGTGGTCCTCAGCTGTGAAATGAGTTGCGCTTGATTTTATGAGCTTTTTGACATGGTTGTTAAATGAATCACATGGTCATTAAGTGAATCAGTAGGCTTCCCCTATTGATTTTGCTTGTCATATGCCAGCTGGAAAGATTGAAATGACAATCATGTGACTCTGGGATGTTTTAACCATCATAAATTTGAACTTGCAATGGGTTCAATTGCAGGTCAAATCAGAGTTGTAGGTGGGGTATTTTTAATACTGTTTTCCCCTGAAAATAAGATTGGGTCTTATTTATTTTTTTTTTGCTCCAAAAGAAGCCTTAGGACTTATTTTCCAGTTAGGCCTTATTTTCAGGGAAATACAATACTAAGCTGACAAATCATAACTGGGGCTTATTTTGGGGGCAAGGCTTATATTACAAGCAGCCTGAAAAATCACACTAGGGCTTATTTTCTGGTTGAGTCTTATTTTCAGGGAATTGGCAGCACCCACTTATATTTCTTAAGTGCAATTTTTTTAGGAAAAGGCCTTTGAGACCAGAGATTACTAGTCAGACTACTAGCAAAAGACACTTAAATTTGGGATGGAAAATAGGTATTTTTTCTCCAGGGTTATCAAAAAGCTGCATTGACTTTTTCCTTAATACACTTCTAAGCAAAACTAGGCAAACATTTTTTAAAAGAGCAGGGCTCTACAAACCTGTCTACTTTCAGACCTGTGGACTTCAACTCCTAGAATTCTCCAGCAAGCCGGGGAATTCTGGGAGTTGAAGCCCACAAGTCTCAAAGTGGACAAGTTTGGAGAGCCCTGATGTACAACATGGAGTAGTAAACACTGTTTCCTGATTCTTTCCCTTGGCGGTGGGTTCAATTAAGTACCTATATTTTTTTTCTGTCTTTATTTTTTTCCCTGTAGTTTTTTTTAGCTTTCCACATAAAAGACACACAATCTCTGACACACATATCTTTGTGCATAAATGACGCTGTTCCCCAGACATTTAAGATCCTTTATCTTTCTGCTTAATAAGATTAATTATATTAGAGATTTATGTCTCCTTGGTGGCATTTTGTAACTTCTGGCCAGAGAACGGAAACCTTTGTTTAATTATTTTAAAATCTTCCTTCTTCTTGAGTTTAGCTTTAGAGGGGAGGGGATTATGAGAATTTGCCCACAGGTAACGCCTGAGGAGGTGCTTAGCTGATGGATCCTCCTTATTCAGAGGCAGTGTATCTTATTGCAGTTTACCAGAACATAAAGCTGTGATTCTTTGTTTGGTATATGGATTTTGAGGGGGGCGGAGCTGGCGTCACGATGATACGGCATGCGATCTTGGAGGTCTGAGATCACTGCCGATATCTTTGCTCCCGGACGGTCCAATTGGATCTAAACCGTCCTGAAGAGACTGTGAAAGTGAAGAGCGCATCCTGTCAATCCCAGGGATACTGCAAAATCCCTGATAGATCCAGGAGAAGCTCTTTTTGCCAGCGGCAAAGAGGCAGCCATTAAAGCTGCTGAAGTTGGGACAGAAGAAAATGGCAGCCGATCTAAGCTGCTGATAGTTGGACCAGCTCCAAAAAAAAAAGAGAAAACAGAAAGGAGAGAGTGTGCCGGTTTTTGAGTAGAACCCTTTCTATTATAGATGCGTGAAAGGGACACCCTACGGAAAAGAAATAAAGAATTTGTAAAAGTTATTCGACAGGAAGTGTCAATGAAAGCGGCGATTTTAAACAGAGAATGTCATAATTAATAATGTTTTTTATTTCTCATGTGTTTGGATTTCTAGTACATGGTCTTATATTTTGAAACTGGACTGGGTTTTTTTTCATCTGTTCTTTTTTTCTCCTTCTCATGATTTTGTAACATTTGTAGCTAGAGAGTCCCTTTAGTTAATTTCTTTTTGTAAAATATCTTTTGTCATTTTCGTTTTCCTTTTATATTAATCTTTATTAGTATTTGCTTGCGAAAAGGAGGGGAAAGTGAAGCAAAGGAAACTTTTGCAACCACTGCCAGATTAGAGCTTGGAAATATTTCTATCTCTTGTGATCAGTTACAAAGCTGAGGAAAGAAAGAAACGTTGCAGACTTTTTGTCAAGGATATGCTATTCGATAAGATTAGAGGAAGAGCATGTGGATGGTTTGGAAGTGTGTATGGTATCTCTTCTGTTCTGATTCAACAGCTGGAGTCTGATGTTGAATTTATAGGAAAAAAAAGGGTGATAAGTTTTGGACGCAAGAGTGTGTATAATAAGAGCCTTGGCATAACTAACAAAGACTTGCGGTGTTGTTTTTCTTTGTCCGCTGAGCTGCGCTACCCCTCCTCAACAGTTATACTTTTTTAAATAGCTATCTGCGCATTCTTTTAGCTCTTCTGTGAAACTTTCTTTGCTTTCTTTTTACTTGTCTTTGGAAGTAAATTTTTACGGCTTAGCTTTTTTATGTTTAAAAAGAAAAGTTTTAGTATAAAATGATTTGTTATAATTTAAGGTAGTAGCCTTTTTTTCTTTTTCTCTTTCTGCCTTCGCCTTGTGATATTTAATTGTCTTCCATCTACCTCCAATCGATACTGGTTTTTTCTTTCTTTCCCCCCTTTTTGTCTTTTCTATTTTTTAGTCTTCTGGCCTTTTGTTCTTCGTCCTCTTATGCAAACCTTTTATATTTGAGACTCTTAATATGGTATTTAACCTGGGTGTAATGACAAAGAACCTGATAAGAATTTTCTCCTTTTTATTTTAGCTTTTTATACGTTTCATTTCATCCATCTTTCTTTAGGATTTACAATTTTCTCTTTGTGTGGTGGTTGTATGTCTTTTCTCTATGTATGTCGATCACTGGTTACCTCACAATCGATTGGTTGATTTAAGGTATAAATACAAGAACCGTGAATGATATTTTTTTCTTTTTTTTGTATCTTCAGATTAGTTAACTATTGGCTGGTTGCTCTTCCCTTATTATTTGTGGAATTGACAACTTGTTATTTGCAGCCAATTGGCATTAAATTAAGGTCGTTAGAAATAACCTCGGAATCAGTTTTTAGAATTGTTTGAACATATGAGTAGGAACCTACGTAACAGCTCTCGGTCTTCAAATCTTCCACTTCCTCTCTCCGCCATCCTGATGTGGCGCAGGGACAAGCGTCTTCGAATACAGACAATTGTTAAAGCGCAAGAGACGCAGGAACAAGAAAAAGAAAAAGTGACCCTGCAGATGATTTATCGACAAGAAATTCAAAATATTCAAACAAGATCACGAGAATATTGAAAAGAGCCGTTAATACGAGAGACAATCGAGATTCAAGAATGGAGGAACATTGAACAAAGAACAGGAAACCGTATGAAAAAGTTGGAGAACATCAAAACAAATTGATGATGAAGTATGCATGCCCGAGACCTACTAAAAATTGAGAAGAGAGATAAACAAAGATAATTAAGATGAAGACATTGATTAACAGACTTAACTGTGGTATGAAAATCCGAAAGGGTAAAGTGGCTATGCTGAGATGGATAGATCAGAAATCTTTATCTGTAGGATTTCCAAAGACTAAGTCTATAGAGCCAAAGAAAATTTATGCTTTCTAGTTGAGATAATGAATGGTAGAAAGTTTTGGAATAGAACGCTCGTAGTAGATATATTGCGAACTTGCGAGGGAATGAGCCATGATGATGGAAAGAGGATTACAGTACGCAAGAGATAACAGGAAGTCATATTCATGATCTACAAAGAAGCCATTAATAACCGTGCGCAAAGAATATTGCAAGTGGCAAGAGAATGAAAATCATTGGAAAATAAAATATTAAGTAGATTGTTGGTTTGAAACAAATACCAGAAGAGTGAACAGATAGCAATGCAGCCGATGTCTCAACAAATTGCTACTTAAAAATACAGGTGAATGTATATAGATGGCTGATTCCAAGCAAGGGTATTAGAGCGTGAGCGAGTGAGAGAGCAGGATGATACAGAAATTGACTCGAGTTGGAGGAAAGCTGAACTTCATTTTACACAGACATTTTTCAGAGGGAAATGAGGGAAGAGGGCAGAAAAGAAATTATCACCACACTGAATTCCAAGAGGATCTGTTCCATATATAATTGACATATGAAAGAAGCATAGGTGCAGTAATAGGGGAAAGGAGTGTAAAAGAACCAAAGAACAACGGTAAGGTGGAAGCGCAAGATCCACGAGAGCTTGCCAAAATCAGTCTAGGATTGATACAAGACATAAAGGCCATAAGAAAGAAATTAGAGGAAAATTGATTACAATTCTACTATAACGATGAGGAACGTATTCAGCATTAGAGAAGAATAGGAAATAGATTTCTATAAAGTGTAGAGGAAAATTAAAATTTTGAAAAAATAGATCTGCCGTACAAGAGATGTAAGTACAATGTTTAAAAACAACAAATATGAAGCAATTGTGATACAGCCAAACTAAGCGAAAATATTAACCTCTTGACAGTAATGCAAGAAAAGAGGGAGTCGGTTTTTATCATATTCACAAGAGACTATTCACGCGAAATTTGATTTATTACTGATGACGACGAGTAAAGACAGTACTAATGGATTGGGAAATAATGGCATAATATATGAAACACTCGGCTGTATTGCAGATCTTGCTTACCGTAATGAGCAAACAAGAAGAATTCTTATAAAGAAAATTAACGATATGAAAATAATTGAAACTGGGACTTATTGCTAATTAACTTTTTGATGATGAGCGGAGTGATTTTTAATGCGCAAATTGTAGACAACAGAAATTGGACTTATACAGCACAGGAAAACAATAGAGCAAAACAGAAAGGCTTTTCCCTACAATCTTTCTTTAACAATAATGGTAGATCGACTAATGTAAACTTAAAAAGATACATTGTATTGCAGAAAGAAATGCTATAAAACTAAAACAACCCACACTTTCTATTCATAATAGACATTTATCATAGGTTCCAGAATAGATATGATATGCGATGTCAAACAAGAATTGTTAACTAGAACAATATATATTCAAAGAAATAATATGAAACAATACTTTTGGGCACAGAGCATGTAATCCCTGACAATTAAATGAAAGACAAAGAAAGAAATCTAGCATGGACGGACCCTTCTAAACAACTACATACTATTTTAAAGAAAAAGGACTTCACACAGTAGGTATATTGTGAGAAAGAATTGGCTTTTTTCTTCAGAGAAAATCAAAAAAGAAGATATACATCAATCAGAACATGCATGGGATACAATGAAGCATTATGCCAGAGGCTTGATATAGAGTATACAAGGAAAAGAAAATACCATGCCTCTCAGGCATTAGAGGCTAATGCGAGTATAAAAAGGCATTGTAAAAAGAGCTACAGAAAATGCCACAGAAAAGGACATTCAAAGTTAAAAATGGATAATAACACAAACATAAAATCGTCGGGTTCTAATAGAAAAAGAAAGAACTAGACACTAGAAAATTAGACTGGTTACTAGAACAGAGAACGACTTTTGAACCTTATACAAATAACACCAGGGAGAATGTAGCATATAAATTGAGAAAGGACAGAAAGAGCAAGGAAAACTATTGCACGATTAATGAGATGACCAATTACCAAAGTTTGCAGGTATTTTAGTAAGAGAAGGAAGCCGAACATCACTTTGAGACTATTTATGGGGATAACTATACACACAAGAGATTATTGTTGAGGATACAGAGTTAAAACAGTCTTTACAGTGAATGCTAATTACCCCAGACTAACCTAAGAGACTGAAAAAACAATTTAGAAAGCCAAGCCCATATAACGATGATCGAGCACTCACAGCACTCAAGAAGAACTGAAGCACTCAAGAGAAAAATAATGGAAAGGCACCAGGCCCAGCATGGATTCCCCGAGCAGAATTTTTACATAAACATTACAAGAAATATTGAACTTTCCATTGGCCTTAGAAGTTTATGAATTGAAGTTTATTGTCAAAGAAGAGGATTACCTAAATCATGACCTCTAACAGCTTATATGAATTACTTTTCCCAAAAGAGGCGAGCCGATCTCATTACAAAAATCAAGAACCTATAAACCTATTTATCCTACTAAACGCAGTACTATATAATTAATCTCTTGCTGCAATATGGCAGAAAGACTTAAAAAATACTAAATAATTTTATCCACCTCCTTCCTGACTCAAAATGGATTCTGGCACAAGAGACCAAATTGAAAGACAAACATGAGAGTAATCTTTGGACCACTTCTGACACACTACTTGAGGCACAATGCCTGAAAAAACAAAATGGCTCTGATATCTTCTAGATGCACAGAAGGCATTTGATTAATGTGAATTGCGTGATTGCATGGTTGTTTCTGCTGGAACAGACTGGGCCTTTACTAGAAAATTTATTCCAAGCAATAGAAGCTATATATCATGAGCAAATGCCAAAGGGTAATGATAGAGGGAGAGACACTAGGAACCAAGTCCTCTTATTGATTACCAAAGCAGAAAGGAATAAGACAAAGGGTGCCCATGTCACACTCTTTGTCTGTCTTGCTGTTAACTTTGGAAGCTTGCTATAGAAAATTATAGAGATGAAAGAATATAAAGGGATGAAACGTTAAAAGGAAAAGAATTTAAGTTGCAAGCAATTTGCAGTGATCGGTTTTCATCTTAGAAGGGACCCACTAGAAACAAACACCCAAAAATACCAACATCCAAACACCCAAAAAGAAAAGATAGAAGACATTATGGGTAACATAGTCCTGGTTTGTGAAAATAAAATAAATGATAAGACAAAGAGTCTGACAAAGGAATATCGCTATCAAGAAAAACAAAAGGAAGAATGGCAGGACTTATTTGAAAATTCGACGGTCGATAACGAACAAAGATCAAGTACTTTGGGCATATACTTTGACAGCAAGATGCAGTACATTAAAAGAGAATAATTATATCAAACTTAACAACAGCTAGATAGCGCTAGATTTGCGCGAACGCATGAAGTGAAATTTTACAACTTTCATTAATAGGGAGATATATCAACAATCAAAAGATGAACTATATGACCAGGCAAAATTTTATATTGTTCAAACAAACCAATTAGGCCTTGGATGAAAAAGTATTACTTTGAAAGATTGATTAAGAATTTGTGTGAAAGTATATATGGCAAACGGTAGAAAGCCAAGAAGATAAACGTCTAAAACTTGCAAGATTGCTAGAAGAAGAGGAGGATTTGTTTGCCTTGAATGGGACTTATTTTACCAAGCACAAATTTGTGGGATTGGGTTAAGGAATGGATAACATATAGAAACTATTAGATTGTTGACATTAGAAGGACATGATATCTGTTGTTGTGGTGGTATGGCTTTTTTATTGGTAATAAAGGAACTAAAACAGCAGCGGTACTTTTAGAGAAGACGTTAATACACTATCGACCACCGCACTATAAGTAGAACATCGAATAATGATCCTCTCACACGGTAGACCATCTAGAATTTTTTTTTAATATAGCACGTCATAGATACGACGTTCTCTAGCCCGGTTTACACTGGGAGAAGATGTACAAAGACCCAATGTATTTTTGAAAATTTCCAGTCTGGGCTAATCGTACTGATTGAAGCATTTCTTATCCTATATTATACAAAAAGGACAAAAAGTTAAATATGGTGACCAATATTGAATGAAAAGGGTGAACTTAAATCTATACAAAAAACTGCGAGGAAACAAGAGGTATAAAAGATGAATCGGTTTTCCTGACTAGCGCAAGTACATCAGGGATATGATAAAGAATTCAAAACAGAATGGTTTCTACGAGATAACTAGATTGACTTAGATAAAATTTTGCACAGGTACGTGATGAACAACTGTTTAAAAAAATTGTATTGGATATTTTATTAGAAATTAAACTGGAATGAAGAACAAGAGTTTAAGAAAACTGCATTGCTTAGGGGAAGAATTATTCGGATATGGGATTTGACCCTAAGAGAAATGACTACAAAATTGTGGTCTCAAAAATTATAAACTGACAATGTTCAACAGCACAACAAGAAAATTTGTATAAGAATATTTTACATGGTGGCATTTCCGCCTGCACAAGAATACGCCAAGATTATTCCAAGAATAAATCTCGATAAATGTTTGGAAATGTCATAAGATTACTGGGCTTTCATATTTACCATATGTGGTGGACTTGTGTCGCGGATAGCTAAAAATACTGTCGACTTAAATCCACCACTGGTTGAAAAAATAATAACAAAAAAACATATAGATTTGAAACCAGAATTTTTTATTGGGAATTTTTTATCTGAACAGATATCGTAAAGACTTTGAAATAGCCTGATTGTAAATATATTAAAGCGGCTAGGATTGTCTTTGCTAAAAACTGGGAAGAAATGAAGATAAATACCAGTCACAGGAGAAAGTCCATTAGAAAAATCATTGAATGTGCTGAAATGATAAGATTGACATTTGAAATTAGAGAATAACGATAACTAACAATTTTTACTAAAATTCAATCAACGTTAGACAATAAAATCATAGTAACGGAATATGTAGACTTTTAGAAAAATACTAAAATATATAAAGATGAATTCTTTCCTTATATCTACCAAAATGATTTTAGGAGTACAGATTTGGGATGTATAATATGAAACTTCACAAAAACAAATTACGTTAAAAATATGATTATTTCTCAAAAGCATTAAATGAATAAAAGTTAGTCAAAGCATTTGATTTAATAATAATGATTAATATATTTAATATTGGATTTGAAAATACTAATCATATACAGTGTTAATTGTATAATTGAAGACTACGAAATGGAAAGCACAAAACAATTTGTAAACCAACCGGCACACTGTATGTATATATATGGAAGATGGCCTGATGTTTTTTTTAAAAAACCAATAATTTTTTTTTTTTAAAAAAGCTGTGATTATTTGTTCGGTATATGGATTTTTCACTGGGGCCAGAATCTCCCACTTTTAGCCATATTTGGGATTTTGAGTATACCCAGAGCAAAAACATTTGCAGAAAAGGCTTGGCATTCACAGATTGATTGCCCTGTGGGGCATATAAGTATCCTCAACTTAAAACTGTTTGTTTAGGGACCATTACAATGAGACTGAAAAAAAAAACTAAGTTAGGTCCGGTTTTTCACTCAATGAAATGTTGTAAGTTGAGGATCTACCTGTACAGTTTTCCTACAATGTACAGAGAAGGGGTGTTTTCAAACGTTGCTTCAAGGGTAGCCCTCAACTTAAGGTAAAAGGTTCCCCTTGCACATATGTGCTCATCATTTCCGGCTCTAGGGGGGGCGGTGCTCATCTCCGTCAAAAAGCCAAAGAGCCAGCGCTGTCCGAAGACGTCTCCGTGGTCAGGTGGCTGGCAGGACTAAATACCGAAGGCGCACGGAACGCTGTTCCTTTCCCACCAAAGTGGTCCCTATTTTTCTACTTGCATTTTTTTAATGTCCTTTCGAACTGCTAGGTTGGCAGAAGCTGGGACAAGGAACGGGAGCTCACTCCGTTCCACGGCGCTAGGGATTCGAACCACTGAACTGCCGACCTTTCTGATCGATAAGCTCAGCGTCTTAGCCACTGAGCCACCGCATCCCCTGCCCTCAACTTACAATCATTCATTTAGTGGCCATGGGGAAATAAAGGGTCTTAAAACCGGGCATGGCTTCCTTCGCAACCGCCTTGCCTCTGAAATTCTTGTCCCACCGGTGGTCGTAAGTTAAGGACGATTAGAGGTATCACCCAAAATGCATAACTGTAAAAGCAGAAGCTATGGGTGTTAATTATGTCTGTGCTTTCAGTTATCCAAGTGCAACCTTATCAAATTCAGCTTCTGTTAATGCCATTAAATTCTCCTTCCAATATGACTTTCCCCATAAATCGATTAAATTACGCCTCAAGAAGTTGATACGCCACCTTATCTCCTGCTGTTCTTCCTGCAATCTCGGTCACTCCCCACTTTCTCCACCCCCCCTTCTCCCATCTCCCCGTAGCTTCTCCTGGTTTCTGTTTTATCTGTTCTTAATGGAGCTTCACATTGATCAATCAGTTTTGTTGCGGTCTTGACATTCCCACCGATACGATCACGGCGAAGTCCGCTTAAAATTCAGACCTTGGCATTGGCCATCTCTCGGAAGCGGATTTTGTGGCTTCCAGTGGAGCGTATCTCTTCGGAAAAGTCTCTTTGGGAATGTCATGACCCCGAGGAAGGAGCAATGGCTGGCCCAGAAGAATAGGAAATAGAATAGGATAGAGATAGGATAGAAAAGAACAGAACAGAAATGAATAGAATAGAAAAGGAGAAGGAGAACAGAAGAGAAGAGAAAAGAAGAGAATAGAATAGGAGAAAGAGAACAGAATAGAACAAAATAGGAGAAAGAGAACAAAAAAGAGAAGAATAGAATAGGAGAAAGTGAATAGAATAGGAGAAAGAACAGAAAAGAGAAGAATAGAATAGAATGGAACAGATAGAACAGAAGAGAAAAGGAGAAAGAAGAGAAGAGAATAGGAGAAAGAGAATAGGTTAGAATAGAATAGAAGAAAGAAAAAAGAACAAAACAGAGTAGAATAGAACAGAGCACAAAGAGAGCACAAGGCTTGTTATGCAACTGCATGAATTACTCTGTTTAAAATGACAGGTAGTCCTCAACTTACAAACATTTGTTTAGCGACCATTCAAAGTTACAACACTGTAAAAAGGGACTTAAAGACCATTTTTCACACTTATGACCGTTGCAGCATCCCCGTGGTCAAGTGATTAAAATCCAGAGGCTTGGCAACTGACTCACATTTATGATGGTTGCAGTGTCCCAGGGTCATGCGATCCCTATTTGCGACCTTCTGGCTGTTAGGATTCCAGCAGTTGCCCTAATTAAATTATGAGCTTTGAGCCAAGCTTCAAAAACTTCAAAGGATTTATTAGGAGCAAACATGCCGGCATGATCTGTATGTAGCCGAATCTGAGACACATAATTCACTGTCACCCTTGACCTTGGTTTCCCCCCCCCCTCTGGGTGTATCATAATTCATACTCTCCAACGTCCATAGCCAAGAGTCATCAATCATGTTCTCCAATTAGGAATTTGCTGACGGAGTGGGAATGTGACTCCATTGGCTATGGAAGAAACTGAGGAAGCGCAAAGTCTGGCTGGGCAGAGTAGGGAGAGGTAGAGCAAGGGAGAGGGAATTCAGAGGAAGACCCAGGTCTGCCCACTCTTCATCCTAGGGCACACAGGGAGGAACAGAGAAGAGAGCAATGTGAGTTGCATGGCTTAGGGGGGAGGAAAGGGCCCTGATTTCCTTCATTAGTTGCAGGGAACACAGTGTATGAAAGTGGAAGCTGCGCACAGCAAGTTGTTGGGAGCAAACGTGAATTTATGTTATATCATCATAGATTATCTGTGTTCCTGGCATCTTCCCAACTGTGTGAGTTTTACCGTACTTTCAAGACTGAAATTCCTTCTCCTGCCCTGTCAAGTAAATTACTTCAGCTTGATTTGTTTGCATTTTTAGTCACAGTTTGTATGTGCCTTGTTTTGGACTTAATTTTCTACAGTTAAAGGTTGTTCCTGGGAGAGTTTTTCTCCAGCCAAAAGTAACCTGGACATTGAGGGCAAAGTTGGGGATAATAAATACTTATTTGACTGTGTTGCCTTTGTGCCACGCTTGAATTCACTTTGTGATGGCTTGAATTCACTTTTTCTGTTGTTGATTTTTCCCTCATTCTTGAAAATGTTCTGCATTGCTTTCCAGGGACTTCAACTTTTCTAAAAATGAGACAGTCAGCTCTTTTCTACAATAATGATGATTATTATTGTGGCATTTTTTTTTAAATAAGAGAGGGTTAATTTGTAAAGCCACCCAGGGAATATCTATATTTTTTGCAAGGAGATGTTCAGGCTTAATTATATCAAATCCATCTAACATGGTTGTCACCGGTGTAGTATCGCAGATTAAATTAGATTAGATTAGCAGACTTGGAAGATACCTTGTAGGTCATCTAGTCCAGTGGTCTCCAACCAGTGGGTCGGGGACCACTGGTGGTCCACAAGAAAATTTTGGTAGGCCACAGAGAAATGTCACCCCCAAACACCCCCCAAAGCAATTAATCTAGGCTGCATGGGAACACAAGGCTTTTGTCGCTTGTATTGTGAACACAAGATTGTGAGGGGAGGGGGAAAGGATGGAGGGGGGAACTTGCCCCAGGTGCTTCGTCTGGCCACCGGGCTGCTTCTTTCCACTTCTTTCTTCTTCTGCTTTTGGCTGCATGCAAGGAAAGCAGCAAAAGACTTTCTTTTTCTCCCCCAAACTCCACCAGAAATGAGTCTTTGTGACCCTGCAAGGCATCTTGCTCCAAGAGGATGCGCCAGCGCAACAAGTCTCACAAAGACTCATTTCTGGCGGAGTTTGGGGGAACAAAGGAAAGACTTTTGCTGCTTCTGCTGCTTTCCTTGCATGAAGCCAAAAGTCTCTCCCCCCCCCCCCCNGCCCAAGCAGGAGACCCTACACCATTCCTGACAAATGGCAGTCCAGTCTCTTCTTGAAAGTCTCAAGTGATGAAGCTCCCACAACTTCCGAGGGCAACTTCTGTTCCATCGGTTGATTGTTCTCACTGTCAGAAAGTTTCTCTTTATTTCCAGGTTAAATCTCTCCTTGGTCAGTTTCCATCCATTATTCCTTGTCTGGCCTTCAGGTGCCTTGGAAAACAGCTTGACCCCCCTCCTCCTCTCACTGACAGCCCCTCAAATCCTGGAAGATGCTCTCCTGTCTCCCCTGGTCCTTCTCTTCCCTAGACCAGCCAGGCCCAGTTCCTGGAACCGTCTGTCGTATGTTTGAGCCTCCAAGCCCCTCATCATCCTGGTTGCTCTTCTGTGCACTTTTTCTAAAGTCTCAACATCTTTTTATTGTGTGGTGACCAAAATTGGATGCAGGACTCTAGGTGTGGTCTTACTAGGGCTTTACAGAATGGTATTAGCACCTCCCTCGATCTTGATTGTATCCCTCTGTTAATGCAATTTAGGATTGCATTGGCTTTTTTGGCTGCTGCTGCACAGGGCTGGCTCCTATTTAGCTGCTTGTCCACTAAGATCCCTCTCCCAGTTACTGCTATTAAGCCTGGCTTCACCCAATCTATATGTGTACTTTTTATTTTTGTTTGCCTAGGATTTTACCTTTCTCTACATTGAATTTCATTGTGTTAGATAGGGCACATCTAGATTTTTAGCCTATCTTCTAGGGTGTTGGCTATTATTCCTGCCAGTTTAGTATTGTGTGTAAATTTGGTAAGTTCCCCTTCCTGGATCACTCTCCCTGCCTGCCCCCCATTTTTTTCCATTAAGACCTGGGCAGAAACTCAACCTTTCCCCCCCAGACAATCACCTGTAGAAAAGTCCATTGTGGTTGAAGGACCACAGCGCAGCGAAAGCATCCCAGCCTTCAATTTTGATTCCTGAATGCTGCATTGAGGATGTTTTATTCATGACATCTAAGTTTGGCTCTAACAAATCTTGGTCTATATATAACACAGTTAATCACTGTTGACTCGTCAAGGGGGCTTGGATCCCTGATTAGCCATGCCGAAAGGAGTGTGTGTGTGTGTTTAAAATCGTCTTTGGAAACTTACATGCTTTAGAATCTTTAGAATAGAATAGAGCAGGAGGGGACCCAGAAGGCCTTCTAGTCCAGCCCCTGCTCAAGCAGGAGAACCTACACCATCTCAGACAAGTGACTGTCCAGTCTTTTCTTAAAAACCTCCAGTGATGCAGCGCCCACGATTTCTGGTGGCAAGCTGTTCTGCTGGTTAATTATCCTCACCATTAGGAAGTTTCTCCTGAATCCCAGGTTTGCTTTTATCAGGCAGTGTCAAGCTATTGTTCAGGATTGAATGTACAGAGAAGATGCAGAAGGCTGGACAACTGGAAGCCAAAAGGTTGATTTTGCATGAAAATACAGATAGAATGGGTGCTGTTTAGAAATATCCAGTTATGGCAGACTTTTTATTTATATTTATAAATAAACTTTATTTGTCTTTTGTATATTTTAAAAATAAAACAAACAATCATGACGTTGACAGTTTTATGACATCCATCTCATACATTTCTATCCTTTGTGCATATTTACAAATATATACAATTTTGTACGAATGTATACATTTAATCTATAAGTTGCTTATCTTTAATTCCTTCATTTACTGTCTGTCTTAATTCGATCCAATTATACCATTTTCCCCAAATTCTACAGTGTTCAGGCTCCTCTTTCTCTTGTATTATTAAAGTCAATTTGTCCATTTCAGCACATGCCATTATTTCTTGAATAATCAGTTCATCTGATGGTATGCAGTTGTGCTTCTAGCACTGAGCATAAACTATTCTAGCAGCCATTAAGATATGTAATATATTTTATATTTTTTCCACATTTCTTTTTGAATATCCCTAACAGAAATAGTTCTGGTTCCAATTCTACTTGTTCGTCAAGAATTTCTTGCAACAATTGTTTGATTTTAAGCCAATATTTCTGAGCTTCTGAACAGGACCACCACCTGGTAGAACCTTCAACCACATGGCAGACTTTTTATAAAGTCCAGCCAGCCCTCACATAACTGGTGTATTTCAAGGAGTTATAGAAATGCACATATTTTTATGGAAGTGATCTTAAGCTACTTAGATGGAAGCGTAGAAAAGTGATAAATAAATGAATAAATAAAATTTCTCGGCTGTCCCTGGCCTGGATGTCCTTAGTGTGCCTTATGTCCAAAGGATGTTGCATACATAACAACGGTCTCAGCATGAGATCAAGACAGATGTCATGCCCTTGTTAGAGTTGGACTCTGAGCGAGAGGAGTAACAGCAGACAGGGAGTGGGAGTGTGGCTCCAGAGGTTGTGGAGGAGGCTGGGGAAGGGCAGAGGCCGGCTGGGTAGTCAGAGGAAGAACCAGGCCCATCCCCTCTTCATCCTAGGACCCGCAGGGAGGAACGGAGATGGAAACAACTTGGCTTACGAGAGAGGAAGCGGTCATGATCCCCCTCATTGGTTGCAGCTGGGGAGAATAGTATATAAGAGAGACGGTTAAAACATAGCGTTACCAGAAGCAAAGTGTGTGTTATTTGGGGCTGAAGTTATCTTGGCTGGCATCCTTCCAACAGACTGTGCCTTGTTATTTTCTTGAAGTTGTTAATTACTTATCCTGGTCTGTTGTGGAAATTCGTTTGTTGTAGTTTGTTTTGGTTTTTTATTTCACCTCTATCTGCTCATTAGGTTTGGACTGTATTGCTTTCTTTGGAAGACTATTTTTGAATAAGTTTTATCTCCAACTGAGAATTATTGAACAGTGGGGCCAAGTTGGAGGCACTAAAGGACAATTATTTATGCTTTGGTTTTTGTTACGTTTGTGTTACACTCTGGGTCATCACAACTGGCAACTGGCATGTATTCATGATGGTTGCAGCGTAGTCGTTTGTGACTGCCTGCTGGCTTCCAGCAAGCAAAGTCAATGGGGAAAGCTGGATTCGCTTAATGACCGTATGGCTCACTGAATGACCATGGTCATTTGCTTAACAGCTGCAGTGATACAGGTGGTAAAATCGGGTGCAACTCAATCGCACCACTTAATGATGGTAGTTGTAAATTGAGGACTACCTGTAGGGATTTTTTTTGGGGGGGAGGTGAGGCTTTCGGATTGCATCCTTACCTGACACCAGCTTTTGTTTCTACAGGTGCCAGGTAACAATGCAATTTGAATGTCTTGTTCCCCAAATCCATACAGGTAGTCCTCAATTTACAACGTTCTCTTCTTCTCCTCTTCCTTGCTCTGTGGCTCCGTTAGCCCTTATCTGCTGCCTGGATCTTATTAGCTGTGTTTACATGGCTGGGATGTCGACCGATTAATTTTTAATAGCTCGGCTTATTGCATGTTTGAATGGTTTATTGAGTAATTCCCACATCTTAAGATTAATTCCCCCCTGAGTTTGGGAGGGCTGGCAGGCACCTCATTAATCAGCCTTTCCCTGCACCCGGAGGGGAGGGATCAATCCATTGCCCCTGTCAGGCAAAGGTGTGTTTAAAAACCTCAGGTGCGACCAGGTGAAGGAGTAATTAAACCCTGACGGGAACCACACACATTGGAGATAATGTGGCCACCACATGTAGTGGTGGGATTCAAATTTTTTTTATTTCTGTGGTGGGCATGGCAGGGGAAGAATACTGCAAAATCCCATTCTCTCCCCACGCCACTAACCTGCTTTTCAGCTCCGTTCTCCTGTGCAGGGCAACCGAGCCGATCAGCTAGGACTCGATGGGAGGCAGAGAAGAGATGGGGTTGGTGGGGCCAGTCAGAGGTGGGATTGGGCAGTTCTCCGAACGACTCAAAATTTCCACTGCTGGTTCTCCAGAGCCGGTCAGAACCAGCTGAAGGCCACCTCTGCACCACAGGCTGTCTTTCTCCACATTCAGGTGTGAATTTTGGGGATCTACAGGATACCTGGGTTCTACAGGAGGGGCAAAAGAACTGCACACAGGTAGCTGAGCTCACACTCATAGAAAAGGCTGCTTGTATTTTGCACGATTATGGGTGTTCTCCAACATACCTTTCGTTGCAACGCCTGGCTTGTTATAAACTCGGCTGAAGATCACAGTGTACGGTCCCCTACATGGCAGAACCTGGTTAAACATGTTGCACCACGGACCAGCCCTGTCTGCTGCCCATCGAACTGGTTTAACGAGGGTTTAAACCAATCTGGACCATCATCCACCAAAGGAAGTTGTGTTGCATTAAGGAGAGAAGCAACCTGGAATTCAGGAAAAACTTCCTGACAGTCAGGACAATTAACCAGTGGAACAGCTTGCCACCAGAAGTTGTAGATGCTCCAACACTGGATATTTTTTAAGAAGAGACTGGACAGCCACTAGTCTGTAATGGGTCTCCTGCTTGAGCAGGGGGTTGGTCTTGAAGACCTCCAAGGTCCCTTCCAGCTCTATTCTGATTGATTTTCCAGCTGCTTGATGTTGGAATGCATCTAAGCCAAGAAAACCCTTCTGCTATTCCAGTGGAGGCCCTAGTGTTGGCGTCGGATACCTCTTTTTTGCAAACTGGAATAAAGCCAGTGCTTTTGATGTGAGGTTAATAACCAGAAATTTAAATTCTCAGGGATTTTGCTGCCAAAAAAAAAAATAAAAATCTGTCATACTTCCATTGATCTTGGATGGTTGGTAGTTGGGTGCAGGATGCTTGAATCTAACTATATGAAATCGAAAGACCACTCGCGCATCATCCTAAAATCTCCAGAACCATAAAGCCTACAAACTTGAAATTTGCCATGTAAGTTCCTCTTGGCTTCTAGGTGCTAGCTAAGAAAGGATTTTTTGAAATGACCATCAGAACCATTAGTGTTTCCAATATTATTATTATTATTAACACGCTCTGATGCTGAGGAGTTTTACTTCTCCTCCCCACCTGAAAAGGAATCTCTTCCAAATGCAAAACACAAGCAGAGGAGAGGAGTTTCAGTTTCAGTTTCACAGCACCAAGCAGCTTTAGGACAGAACAGTTGAGCTAAGCCACAGCCAGGCTCCTTGCTGTCTCCTCCTTGCTCACACAGCAAATGCTGTTTCAGTTTCCAAACAGCCCTCAACTCTCCCACACACTGACAGGACGCTAGCCAGATGAATACAGATGGATGCTGGTGGGTAGAGGCAGATTTTTTTCCTCTTATTTTCCTCCCCAAAAACTTAAGCCCCACTACATAGTTTCATAGCGAAGCATGGCTTATCGAGCTAGTATCAGATATAGGGTTGGGTACAACACTGTCAACCCACCCAACAATCTCTTTTTATGGCTCCTTAAACCCCCTTTTTTTGAAGCCCAGAAAGAGTTGCCTTCCATTTTAGCTGCAAAAGCAAGCTGTCCCTTCCTTAGTAGAGAGGAGAATTTTCCTGTTTCTGCCGAACTTTATAAACTCATCTTGATGTGCCCAGGTGGGTGTCCACAAGTACCTGTGTTTTTTCGCTTATTAAAAATACAGCGCTTAACCTTTAACATCTAAGTGTCGACTTGAGATAATCTTGGCTATAATTAAGAGCTTGTATTTCGGAGCTTCAAATTGCCTCGCTGTGTCACGCCTATTTTTGCTCTTTACTTCTCAATTTAATTTCCACTTATGCCGGCGTTTCCTCGGCGGTGAGGGTCTGTGCCAGGTATAATATTTATTATTATCTTCCCCCCCCCCTCTCCTGCTGCAGAGATCTTNCGTTTCCTCGGCGGTGAGGGTCTGTGCCAGGTATAATATTTATTATTATCTTCCCCCCCCCCTCTCCTGCTGCAGAGATCTTACCAGTGGGGGAAGATTGTGAATTTCTCCCTCCTTTTTCTCTGTAAGGATTTGTCGTAGCCCAATCTGTGAACAAGGTTTTCTGTAATGAAGCCAGCGTTGATTTAAATCACAGGGGTGTCTTGTTCACTCCCGGTTTGGCAACTAAGGGAAGATTGCTGCGCTATCTGATTTTATTTAATTGGAAATAAATAAAACGGGGGGGGGGGGATTNAAAGGGGGGGGGGGGAATTTCTGGAGGGCAGGCCGAAAAGATCTCTGGAAGTTGTCCACGCTGAGGCCACTCCAGTTTTCGTGAGGAGGGGTCCCCAGGGTGCTAAGTCCAAGAAAAGACATTTTCTGAGAATTTTCTCTGCAGTGCTAAACTGACCCCGCTCTAAAATCTGATTCATCACGTTCTTTAACTAGCAGTAGCCCTTGGACTTATACTGCTTCACGGTCCTTTTACTGTCCTTTCTAAGCGGTTTACAAAGTCAGCCTTTTGCCCCCCCCTCGCGCCCCCCCCCCGCAAATAATCTGGGTCTTCATTTTATCGACCTCGGAAGGATGGAAGGCTGAGTCAACCTTGAGCCGGTCAGGATCGAATTGCTGGCAGTCGGCAGAATTAACCTTGCAACGCTGCTTTCTATCCACTGCGCTCCCACAGCTCTTAATACAAATAGCACTTAGACTTATATACCGCTTTTATAGTGCTTCACGGCCCTCTCTTAGCGGTTTACAGAGTCAGCCTCTTGCCCACAACAATCTGGGTCCTCGTTTTACCCACCTTGGAAGGAGGGAAGGCTGAATTGACCTTGAGCTGGTCAGAATTGAATTGATGACAGTGGGCAGAGTAGCTAGCAATATACTGTATTCTAACCAGAGGGAGGTAAGGAAGGAAAGAGGGAGAGAAGGAGGGAAAGAAAGAAAATAGCAATAGCTAAATTCTGATTCATCGTGTTCTTTAACTAGCAGTGGTACTTAGACTTATATACCGCTTCTCAGTGCCTTCACAGCCCTCTCTAAGTGTTTACAGAGTCAGCCTCTTGCCCCCAACAATCTGGCTCCTCGTTTTACCCACCTTGGAACAATGGAAGGCCGAGTCAACCTTGAGCCAGTCAGGATCGAACTTCTGACAGTGGGCAGAGTTAGCCTGCAATAGTGCATTCTAACCACTGGGAAGGAAAGGAAGGAAGGAAGGAAGGAAGGAAGGAAGGAAGGAAGGAAGGAAGGAAGGAAGGAAGGAAGGAAAATAGCAAGAGCTAAATTCTGATTCATAATATTCTTTAACTAAATCCATGGTCACATGATTTAGATTCAGATACTTGACAATTGACTCACATTTACGATGGTTGCTGTGTCCTGGGGAGACATGTGATCCTCTTTTGTGACCTTCTGACAAGCAAAGTCCCTAAGGGAAGCCAGATTTACTTCACAATTGTGTTACTAATTTAGCAACTGCAGTGATTACGAGCCTCGGTGGCACAGTAGTTAAGAGTGCGACACTGCAGGGCTACTTCTGCTGCCTGCCGGCTGCCTGCAATTTGACCGTTCCAGTCTCACCAGGCTCAAGGTTGACTCAGCCTTCGGTCCTTCCGAGGTGGGTAAAATGAGGACCCTGATCGTTGGGGGCAAGAGGCTGACTCGGTAAATTGCTTAGAGAGGGCTGTAAAAGCACTGTGAAGAGTATATAAGTCTAAGTGCTATTCCTCCCTCCCTTCCTTCCTTCCTTCCTTCCTTCCTTCCTTCCTTCCTTCCTTCCTTCCTTCCTTCCCTTCCTTCCTCGCTCCCTCCCAGTGGTTAGAATGCAGTATTGCAGGCAAACTCTGCCCACTGCCAGCAGTTCGATCCTGACCAGCTCAAGGTTGACTCAACCTTCCATCCTTCCAAAGTTGTTAAAACGAAGACCCAGATTATTTGGGGGACAAGAGGCTGACTCTGCAACCCGCTTAGAGAGGGCTGTAAAAGCACTGTAAAGCGGTATATAAGTCCAAGGGCTATTGCTAATTGCTATTCACTTAACAAACATGGCACAATAAGTTGTAAAATGGGATCCTTAAAAAAAATGCCTCACTTAGAAAAGATATGTTCTGGGCTCAGTTGTGGTTGTAAGTTGAGGACTACCTGTATTTTAGAGTCTTTGCAGAAAGATGCTATTCTTTCAAGAGGACTGGTCAGTAAGTGGCCCGCAAGGCTGCCTGGTTGAGCTTAATTAATTTTTATCCCTTTTTTTTGCAGTCTCCTTGCCAAAGCTGTGTTGGTTTAAGCTGGGCCTTGGGGGAAAAAAGTGAGAGATTCTTTTCTTTGTATCTCCAGAGAACGCCTGAAATAGGTAAGCTTTCACAGAAAGGTCATAAATTAAAAGGACTAAATTTATTCATTCCTGTGCATGTTTTTTCCCTTCCTAATTTAAAGAAGACTTCATTTAAAAACCAATCTCTTTTTTAGTAAGAGGCATTAAAATCCTGCTTTAGCCAGATTCATGAATCTTTTCATGGTCTCCTGCAGAAGGAAGTTGATTTATTTCCTCCTCTGTCTCTGGATCCGGCACGCGGGAGATGATGCTCCTATAGATTCGAATGCCCACATTGCCTGGGGATCATGGGAGCTGGAATCCACCTGGAAGGACCCAATTATGGTCTGTTGGGTTACATAAAATTCCCTGCAGACAAAATTCTCATGACAATTTCAAAGCATTCTCTTTCAGGCAATTTAATGTAGCCCAACAGATATATGACTTATGACTATAGTTAAACCCTGAATTACAATCAGGGTATATACAAACAATAAGATGTTTTATTGTTTGTAATACAATATGGGTCATTGCCGTCATAAGTCGGGGCATCACATGATGATTTGAAGTTCACAATTTTTTTGCACTGTCATCAAGTGAATCCATTTTTTTTGTCTGCAACCAGCCAAAATATGTTGCCAGTTGCAACCGTGGGTCTATGGGACTCTGCCAGGAGACGTAAAAGTGAGCCAGTTGCCTCAGATGAGATCGGGTGACCATGGGCATGTGTGTGTGTGTGTGTGTGTGTGTGTGTGTGTGGCTGTTGTATCTTTGGAAATGGATCATCATCCGAGGCAGGCTTCAAAAATCTCAGCAACGGGTTCTCTGCCCGGTTGCTGGGTGGGCTTGGCCTAGTTGGCCTCCTGCACCATGATGGGGGGTGTGTGTGCTTTCACCCTCCCCAGGCTCCTGAGGCTTTCCTTGGCCTCCCCGGGCTCCTGAGGCTCTCCGGCCTTCCCGAACTTCCGGGAGGCCCCTTTTTCACCCTCCCCAAGTCTCCGTTCACACCCTGCACTTACCTGCATCAAAATGGGCCATGTGGGGACTCTTGGGAGGGGCATGGAGTGGTGGGTGGCGCCCACCAGGAGTGGGATTGGGGTGGGTGGGGGTTTCCGGATTACACAAGATCTTAGCTAGGGGCTCTTCCCAAACCCCTGCGAACCCCCGGCAGCCCGACTCCTGATCATAAGTAACTCTGGGCAGGTCCGTTGTAACACCGAACAGCCGTTACGTGTCTTGTTGCAAGTCAAGGACTATTTGGACAGAAAGAAAGATGCCCTCAAAATAGCAAGATGGCAACACTATTGTGCAATCAGGATTTCTTTCTTTTATTAAATTTATTTATAGAATATTTTTATTGTCATTCATCTTGTACAGTGAAATTAAACACCATCTACAGTGTATATTAGGAAAATAAAACACAAACAGACATCCTTCACATTCTATACACTGAATTGAAAACCCCTGATATTGCATTAATATTGCACTGTGCAGTAGAATCCAACAGAGCTCCTGCCCTGGGATAGAAGCTGTTTTTCAGCCAATTTGTCCTTGTTTTTATTATTCTGTACCATCTGCCAGATGGTCATAGTTCCAAAAAAAGGGTTCCCAGGATGAGAGGGATCTTTGAGAATGTTTTGAACTTTCTTCAGGCAGTGGAAGCTATAAAGCTCTTCCAAAGAAAGGAGAGGGCAACCCATGAGCTTCTGGGCAATGATGTTACCCCTCTGGAATGCTGTCCTATCTGCCACTATGTTGGAAGGGACCCTGGAGGTCTTCTAGTCCAACCCCCTGCTTAGGCAGGGAACCCTACACCATTTCAGAGCAATGGTTATCCAGTCACTTCTTAAAAGCTTCCAGTGTTGGAGCATTTCTAACTTCTGGAGGCAAGTTGTTCCACTGATTAATTTTTATTTAGTTGAAATGAATACGATTTATTTATTTGGGTAGTAGAATGTGACTTCCTTGCCTCTCCAGCTATTTGCCTTTGCTCCCATGCAAAACTTTGGCTATGTTCAGAGGCCCTCTTTTTGGAGCCAGCTCCGTTGCATCAGTGGGAGGAACCAATCTTGCATCACACCTCTTTGCTCTGCCTGTGAAATCCATAAACGCACTTAAAGACAAAGTGCTTCCTATAAAAAGAATTTAATTACCTTATTGTGTGAGACTAACTGGCCATTGAAGATTTGGTTTTTTGGGGTTCTTGTTTTTCTTTGAAGCAAAAATTAAATTAATTAATAAGTGCCAAAAAAGGAGAAGAGCGATGACCCACCATTAAAATTAATTACATTTCCTTCCATTTAATTACATTATTCTTTAAATAGGACGGAGAACGGCCTGTCTTTTCAGCCGCTAAAAAGGAGGAAACAAGCAGCACACTTTGGGAGCATCAAAGTCATTGGAGACAATGATGGGCAAGGAAGGTAGGCATGAATTTGATGCCCCTTTAGATCTGCCTTGTGTACCCTGATGGTGATCGGTGCCTGTTCTGACTCAGTTTCCCATACACAACAAATCCTCTGAAGTGAACTCAAAGATTCCTTTAATTAGGAGTGTTGGCAGCCCCGGCAAACAGTTTTTTTCTCTCACCACAAGGTAACAAGTCTGTCCAGCAGGGAGATGAATAGTTGTCTGCCACATCTTTGCATCTCCGTCCCCTGCCTTTTATCTCCAGAGCTAGGGAGGGGCTTCTATAGCAGCAGTGGCTCTTCCGTCCCAAGGACCGGCCCATAGATTTCCACTGCTCTCCTCTCCTCTGCCTTTTGAGCATCGGCAGTCAAGGCACTGGACCCAGCTGTTCCTCCTCTTCCTCATCAGCCACCTCCAGTCCTGGGGGCTGTTGACATCTCAGGCTCCATCTCTGCCTCTGTCTCTATCTCTCTCTGTGCCAGCTCCCTTCCTTCTTCCCCCTTGGAGCTCCCGGGTTGCCTTGATGCTGACCCTGACTCCCACGCCTCCTCCTCTTCCTCATCTGATCTGGCTGTTGGAGGGCCTGGCAACTGACAGGCCAGACAACTGACAGGCCAGAACACTGCCCCTTAGAAATGTATGCACATGACCAGCTTGGAAATTGGCCTCTAAAATACCTCTCAGCAGTTATTTTATAGCAGATTCTGTAGCTTGCATTTTGTCCTTCCTTGTCAGAATGTTGACATCTCACTTCTACGCATGAAAAATGGGCTGGATGAAGGCCAACCCATGCCCTAAACACAGACTGGCACAGTGATGCCCTTCAGTCCTTGCTCCACTGACAAAAACCCCAAGTGCAGAAGGTGAAATGAGAGATTAAAAATTAATCATTTTTCCAGGCCGTGCCGCAGGGCGGTCCCCCATAACTATGTTAAATACAAAATTCGTGAAATGTTTTTATTTATTTAACATAAAACAGCAGTAAGCCTGTTTAAGCACATTATTTACCAATTAGGGCAACAGAAAAAGAAACACGCAGAATGTCAAGAACCGAAATTGTTATAAGGGAGAAATGCAAATAGAAAATGTGCTATAAAGTTAAGATGAACAGGCAATGAAAGGTTTAAGGGTAGGATAACTAGGGCAGAAATCTCCAGTGCCACCTTGATGCCTTCAACCTCAGTTAACCTAGAGCTAGCCATGATGCACAGAAATTGTTTCTATTTCTCACAATTCAATGGGAGAAGGTATATCAGCTGTCCCAAATACCCAGAGGTCTTGAAACCCAAGCAAGTTCACACGTGCCTCAGAACAAGCCGACTTTCCTTCATTAGGGGAAAAAGCAGGCCTCAGTGCTTCATCCCATCAACTTCCTAATGATCCAATTAGACTCACTAATGCAAGTGTTGGCTTTTCCAAGAGCAGTGGGGTGATTTAGTGGCCTGGTGAGTTTCAGTGGTTGGAGAACCATAGTTTGTTTGATGGCAGGAACTGTGGAGGAACTCTTGGGAAGGTCTGTAGGACCACACACAGGTGTTTGCTTAAGCCTGGTGGTCTTGACTTCCAAGATCTGCTTCCAGAAGAACACCCAAGTCCAAGAAAATGACAAATTTGTTATTTTCCACTTTTATCTCCTATTCTGTTCTGCAAAATAGAGAAAGGAGTGGTCTCACCATGAGCTCCCGAGAGTCACGTCAGTGACGACCAATGTTTTAGGAAGGCACCTCTCAACCCTCTTCTCTGTAGAGCACGATCAGAGAACCAAGGTTGACACGGACGTCCCTCAAGGACTTTGAATGATTAAAAATTAGAAGGACTCTGAGATTCAGAAGATTGAGGAACTCAATCCTCATTAAAAGAAGGTCTCTGGGAGTTTTCAAGTGTCTTGTTTATGTGATGGGCGAAGAACCCATCGCTTTGGTAAGCAGGAATGGGCCACTCCCACCTGGCGATGGATTGTATCTGCAGAAACTTCCTTTCCATTCTCATGGACCCTCAAGAGGAATGAAACAGAGTGTCAGCTTTGGAAGCCATATTGTACTTAGTGTTAAAGTCTTGGGACCTAAGAGCCGACCAGCAGTGAAGCTGACCAGATGTGGCTGATGCAATAAGAATGAATCAGCATAGCATGGGTTGCCCTGGTTAGACAATCTATAGTTAGTTTAGGAATGAGAGCTGCCCCCTGAAGGGAATGCTTCACGGGAAATGCCTCTTAGGAGATGGAGTTCATGTCATGTGGTCACATCTGTAATCCTGATTGATCACTAAATTGATCTCTGATTGGGCTGAGGGAGTTTTTCGGCATTCTTACCTGGACCCCAGTATCGTGCTGGAGTTTTCCTTTGCTATAACGCTATGGGATGAAGATAACCATCTTTTGACACTATCGAGGGAACTATTAAAGCAAAGATTGGACAGTAGATGACTCACAACGTAACTGTGAGTTATACCTTGAGGATACCTGATATAATCCAAAAAATTAACTTGCATGGAAGCCTTTGTTAGTGTTGTGCTGCCTGTCCCGTGCTATCTCAGAAGGGGGTATTTCCCCTTAAGATTGGGGATGGGTTCCGTCCCTTTAAGCGGTATTTATATCAAGGCAGCCATTAGAGGGCATATCTGCTGGTATTCAGTGCAGAGTTCTCCGTGTCGAGTTAAAAAGAAGTTTGATTACTTATAAGGTATTTGCCTACCACGTTTACATCTGTATTTGTCTTGTATATAAAACACTGTTAAGACTCTGTTTGCTGCGTTTTAGTCCTGGGTTGTCTTAACTTAACTTAAAACACTGCAAACGCTCTGACACTCAGAAGCTTCCGCGCTGCCACAGCTTAGTGCCTGGGAATTAGGGAGGGGGGATTTCTGGAGAGCTGGAAGTTTAGGCATAACAACATTCTTCTTCTAAAGTCAAGGACAAGTAAGCCTACATCTGGGAAGGAGTGGCTGGAGGAATGTCTCCAGCTGGGGACGATGAATGATTGGACCATGTGATGGAGTGGTGGGTGCAGGGGATGGGTTTTTGATTTTCAATTGCAAAGGGAAAACCTGGAACGCTCCAATCCAGGTTTTCCCCAGATGTGCCAATACGACTTCTCTAATAAATTCTGATTTGGATGGATTTTGTTTCTGAGTGCTGAATGGAAGTGAGGAGTTTCATTGGAACGCCGACATAGAGGGCAAGTATCAGCCCAGGCTCCCTTCCCTAACTGAGTTAGCAATTTAGGAAAATGACTTAGGAAGGCAAGTGGGGACTTAAGAGGTTGTGTGTCAACTCATAAAATATTTCTATGGTCTTTTAGAGTTGCCAACAGAAAGGGAGGGGGAAAAGGGGTTTGAAAGAGCAGTGCGGCAGCTTGGAAAGCGAAAGTGCATTCCATAAATAGTTTTTCGAAGAGAGTAACTAAGGAACGGAAGTTTCTGCCTCGTAAATATCGAACTGGAGAACATGATTGATGACTCTTGGCTATGGATGTGTTCCCTTGGAGACTATGAATTACGATACACCCAGGGATTGGGGGAAAACCGGGATCAAGGGTGGCAATGAATGATTTGTCTCAGAGTCAGCTACACCCAGGCAGTGCCAGACCTTTTAACTCCCAATAAATCCTTTTGAAGTTTTGAAAGTTTGGCTCAGATTCATGATTTAATTGGGGTAACTGTCGGAATCCTGACACTTGTGTTTCCCCATCCAGATGTTTTCAACAAGGTGCATAAATTACTCAGTTGCATTCTCAAGGAACAAGGAAAAAAGACTTCTAGTAGGTGTCTGACCAATTACAATACCTCTCTTTCTTTTTTGCAAGTTTCTTGTGTGTCCAATCACACTCGGCCAATAAAAGAATTCTATTCTGTTTAAATCAGGAAAATGTGGGGGGCTGATGGAGCCCAATTTCCCTCCCTCCTCTATTCAGCTGGGTCTCCATCCCTGCTTCCTTACTCCCCACACCCCACCTGCCTGCCCTTGGCTTAAGTTACGTTGCCATCCCTGCGATGGATGTCAAAGCCCGCAGGCTGAGCCTTAAATCTGCCAACGGGCAATAATTAATAACAGTTCCAGATAGCAATGAGAGTAAAAACATGAAATGTGCTTGATAATAAATATTCACGAAAGAGGAAAAACTGATAGATGGGCAGCGCAGATTTGCCAGAGTGCCTATCAGGAGAGGATTTTGAAGAGTTTTTAAAATGACAGTTGGATTTGGAAGCATGCTTTTTATGCTACCACTTGTAATGAGTCTTGTAAGGATGGGATGAACAAGGCTTTAGATGTTCTTGTTGCTCTATTGATATTTTGCTATCTTTTACTTTTTTTTTTTTTTTCCCCTTTGGATATTCNTTTTTTTTTTTTTTTGCCCTTTGGATATTCTTGCATGCTGGGTGGGGTGTATTTTTTTTTCCTGCTTCCTGCCTGCATCCCACATCCTCTTTTCATGGGTGGACAACTTCAGAATTCTCTCAGAAGGGAGGTTTGATCTTGGGGTTGTCCTGAGCAAAAATAGTCTTGCTATGCTGTCTTCAACCCATGCATGCTGCGTGAAATTTTGAAGGTTGGCTCCCCATTTCAAAGCCAACTCCTTGAGTTTCTATGATCCTAACTTCCTTTTCACATGAGGCAGACCTTCTCTCGAACTTTTGAGGGACCAGAGACTTGGATTGGTAGGAGAAGTCTTCCTTGGTTATGTTGGATTCTGAAATTGAGCCAGTGGCTTAGCAGGACAGATTTTCCCATCAGCTCTTCCTGCAAAGACAGTGGGTTGAATTTGCAAATGCCTGCTGCACCCAAGCTAGAGCCTGCTGATGCAGTCATAACTTTAAGGTCATAAGTAACTTTTTTTTGAGTCATCGCTTTGAACGGTGGTTCAGTGAGAACTACCTGTGCTTAAACCCCATCTTATCCAAAGCTTAAAGGAAACAGGATGGTTCAAATCTCTCAGCTGTCTCTGCACCAAAGAACACTTTTCCCCCCTCAACCATCCAGGGAAGGGTGGGAAAATGGCTGGAGAGGGTGGCCAGGAGTCTCCAAGAGGTTTTTCATTTGTGGTGGCTCCACCTTTCATGTCTGGAGGTCCTAGCTGGTGAAAACAGTCCACCTTCAGATGTTGGGTGAGAGATCCATCTGAATCCAGAGAAAGTTGTGAGTTCAATTCAGTGTGTCCAGCAGCAGAATAACAGAACAGAACAGGGAATAGAATAGAATAGAATAGAAAAGAATAGAATAGAATAGAATAGAATAGAATAGGATAGAAATCTTTATTGGGAATAGAATAGAATAGGGAAAGAATGGAATGGAATAGGATAGGATAGGATAGGATAGGATAGGATAGACTAGAATAGAATTCTTTTTTGGCCAAGGGTGATTGGACTCACAAGGAATTTGTCTTTGGTGCAAGTGCTCTCAGTGTCCATAAAATAAAAGATACATTCATCTAGAATCATAAGGTACGACACTTAATCATAGTCATAGGGTACAATAAGCAAATAACAGAGTTGGAAGGGACCTGGGAGGTCTTCTAGTCCAACCCCCTGTCCAAACAGGAAACCCTATATCATTTCCGACAAATGATTGTCCAGTCTCCTCTTAAAAAAACCTCCACCCACAACTTCTGGAGGCAAAGCCATTCCACTGATTGATCGCTTTGGGCTGCCAAGGCGATTATCTACGGCATTTAAGGAATGCACTGCTTTCCGCCACTCTCTTTCTGCTGGCAACTAAAAAGACCAAAGGAGTATTTTATTTTTTTTAATTGACACCCTGGTCATGCCCCCCTCCCCTCTCCCCTCCCCCCCCAGGTCAAGCACAATCCTGATGCTGCCTTCAGTGAAGTCTAGTTTGATACCCCTGCTTGTATGCATTTGGCTTTTCTTGCCCCAAGTAAAGTAAAGCCTTACTTTTCTCACCATGGATGCAGGCAGATTAAACGTTTGGCTGGATGGCTTCCATCTCGGAAGGCAGAAATGGGCCAGAGGCAAATTCAGCGTGCGTGTTCACGCTCCTTTAGGAAACAGAGGTAAACCAGCCGTCTGGAAATCATTGCTTTGCTCGCACTTCGGAGTCCTTGCGACCCACCCCGAAGGCAGCTGTGTGTTGCATGAGTGGATGCAGGTCTCTCTTCTTTTGGGGCAAAAGAGTCCCTCCCTCCCCCTGAATGGAGCCTTGAAGGGGGGATTTTTAAATCACCATCACCAATCCCTCTCCTTCTCCTTCATCTCCTCCTCCTCCTTCTTCTTCTCTCCTTTTCCTCCTCCTCCTTTTTCTCTTCCCCTCCTCCTCCTGCCCCCCTCCTCCTCCTCCTCCTTCTTCTCTTCTCCTCCCCTCCTCCTCCTCGCTGTTTCCCTCCTCTTAAGTTTCACTTTTAATGAAATTATTCAGGACTTTGAGGCTCTTCAAAGCGGAGAGGAAGAGTTGAACAAGCCGAGGAGATTGGGGGCAGGGGCTTGTTTCCATATGCCTTTATGGCTCCCCTGTGCTTTTTATCTTCTCTTCTCTCCACAAAGCCTTCCATGCGTGGTCCCCAGCTGTAGCCGCTGCTCTTGAACTTGCAAAATTCCGGGATGTAATTTCTTAAAAGGCAGTTCTGTAGGTCTCTGAGATGATGAGATCAAGAGAATTTTTCCTCTTTTTATTCTCTCCTTTTTTTTTTTTTTATTTTTGACCGGTTCCTTCGGGGAAGGAGACGGTGGCCGCTGTACTTTTCCAAAATGCTCTTCTTTATCCTTGACTGGTTCCCCCTCCCTGGGAAACTCTCTGTGGGAGCTGGGTACCATGAGCAGGTGGGACGCTTTGCAATAATAAAAAGAGTCCTCAAGTGAACGCCCCCAAATTTCTGTTCTTAAGTGAGACATTTGTTAAGGGAGTTCCCCCCCCCTTTTCTGGCCACGGTTGTTAAGCGAATCACTACAGTTGTTAAATTAGAACGTGGTTGTTAAGTGAGGCTGCAGCATCATAAATATGAGTCAGTTACCGAGCATCTGAAATTTGATCACCTGCATCGTGGGGATGCTGCAATGGTCATAAGTGTGGGAAAACAATCGTAAATCACCTTTTCCAGTGCTGTTGTAACTTCAAACGGTCACTAAATGGACTTTGTAGAGGTTGAGGACTTGTGATAAAATTAGGTAATTTTTTTCTTGGTGGTTCCTAGCTGAACTGCCTAAACTGGCAGGGATAGCCCACACCCCAGAAGACAAGCTGAGGATCCCCAAAAAATCTTGGCAAACTTGAACGATGGGCCCTATCCAACAAAATGAATTTCAGTGTGGAGAAGAGCAAAGCTTTACATTTAAAATCTTCAGTGACACAGTGGTCAGAGTGAAGTACTGCAGGCGACCTCTGCTGCCTGCTGGCTGCCTGCAGTTTGGCAGTTCAAATCCCACCAGGCTCAAGGTTGACTCAGCCTTCTGTCTTACCGAGGTCAGTATAATGAGGACTCAGATTGTTGGGGGCAAGAGGCTGACTCTGTAAACCACTTAGAGAGGGCTGTAAAGCACTGTGAAGCGGCATATAAGTCTAAGGGCTATTGCTATTTTCTTTCTTTCCTTCCTTTCTTCTTTCCTTCCTTTCTTCCTTCTTTCCTTCCTTCCTTCCAACCATTCTTTTCTCATCTCTTCCTTTCCTTCCTTCCTTCCATCCACCCACCCATTATTTTCTCATCCCTCCCTCCCTCCCAATGGGTAGAATACAGTATTGCAGGCTCATTCTGCCCATTGTGAGCAGTTCAATCCTAATTGGCTCAAGGTCGACTCAGCCTTCCATTCTTCTGAGGTGGGTATCATGAGGACCCAAATTGTTGGGGGCAAGAGGCTGACTCTGTAAATCACTTAGAGAGGGGTGTAAAAGCACTGTAAAAGCGGCATATAAGTCTAAGTGCTATTGCTACTGCTTTGGCAGGAAAAAAACAAAGGTATAAAGTACATATTAGGCAAAACCTGGCTCAGAGACAATAACTGAGAGAGGGACCTTGGATTCCTAGTGGACGGATCACTTGAATATGAGCCAGCAATGTGCAGCAGCAGCAGAATAAGCTTATACAATCCTGGGTTGTATAAAACCTCCTGCATAGAATCAAGATCATGTGAAGTGTTCATGTCACTTTACAAAACCCTAGTAATTCCACACCTGGAATGCTGCCACCAATTTTGCTCACCATACTACAAGATGTTGAGACTTTGGAGAAAGTTCAGAGAAGAGCAACTAAGATGATCCAAGGCCTGGAGACTAAACCATGCAAAGAACGGCTGCAGGATTCGGGTCTGGCTAGTCTAAAGAAAAGAAGAATTAGGGGTGACATGTATTCCAGTATTTGAGGGGTTGCCACCAAGAAGAGGGGGGTCAAGCTATTCTCCAAAGCACCAGAAGGCAGGACAAGAAACAATGGATGGAAACTAATCAAAGAGCCTGGAATCAAGGACAGTGAGGACAATTAACCAGTGGAACAGTTTGCCACCAGAAGGTGTGGGCACTCTAACACTGGACAGTTACTTATCCGAAATAGTATAGGTTCTCCTGCTTGAGCAGGGAGCTGGACTAGAAGACCTCCAAGGTCCCTTCCAGCTCTATTCTATTCTAATTAACTTGCAGTTCCCTCCCCACCCAGGTTGGAATAATGGGTTCCGGAGATGGTTGTTTCCGTCTTTTTAGTTCTCCCTGGAAACATTTCTCACTTTCTTGAGGTCAGAAGTAGCTGATAAGCCTCCTGTAAGTGTTGGAGTGTCATTTGGGTATAATAATAGTGATGTCAGGTAAAGAATAGTCTTTTTTTCTGCTAAACCATAATGACGTCCACTGTTCCATCTTGAGCGCGAAATAAATCCCGTTCTCAGTATTTGTAGCAAATGCTTCAATCCCACGAGTCCACCTAGCTTATTTCTGTTCCTGGTCTGAGTTGGGAAGTGATTAAGTGCTCAAAAAAATAAAATAAAATACCATGCCCGTTTGGTTGTTCTCTCAAGTGTGTGTCTTCAGGCTGAAACCTACCGGGGCAACTATTCTTGCAGTCACGTGAAATTTGACGGGAGCAATGACCCCTCCTTGGAACTGGGCGCCCTCCAGTTGAGAGTGAATTTCAACTCCCAGAGTTGCCAGCAGACCTCTGGAGATTGGTTGAATGTCACGGAACCCCCTTGAAAGATGAAGCAGAAAAGAAGAAAAGCTCAACAAGATCACTGCAGACGGGGACTGCAGCCAAGAGATTAAGAGACACTTCCTCCTGGGGAGGAAAGCTATGGGAAATCTAGACAGCCTACTCAAAAGCAGAGACATCCCCCTGCCAACAACAGTGTGCATAGTCAAGGCTATGGTTTTCCCAGTTGCAACCTAGGGCTGTGAAAGTTGGACCACAAGGAAAGCTGAGTGCCAAAAAAGAATGGAGGCCTTTGAACTCTGGGGCTGGAGAAGACTCCTGTGAGCCCCTTGGACGGCAAGGCGATCCAAACGGTCGGTCCGAGAGGAGATCAACCCTGACTGCTTTTGAGAAGGCCAGATCCTGAAGATGAAACTCAAAGACTTTGGCCAGCTGATGAGAAGGAAGGACTCCCTGAAGAAGAGCCTAATGCTGGGAACGATGGAGGGAAGAAGAAGAAGAAGAAGGAAAAGGAGAAGGAGAAGGAGAAGAAGGAGGCAGAGAAGGAGGGGGATGGATGGAGTCATTGAAGCAGTCAGTGTGAGCTTAAATGGACTCCAAAAGGTGGCAGAGGACAGGAAGGCTTGGAGGAACGTGATCCATGGGGTCGCGATGGATTGGACACAACTTTGCAACTAACATCAACAAGCCACCAGGACTAGCACTGATGATGTTATCTATCTGGGTAGTGAAATGTCTGTAAGAAAACAACCAAGCTCAGAGATCACTGAGGACCCTTCATTTCAACCCTGAGCTACCAATATTCTCCTTTATTAAAACCAGCCATTGTGTCCTTACTCAAGGTTGGGTATGTTCTCCGCCTTTAGCTCTTCCCTCCTGTTCATACAACCTTGGCTTTCATTTCCTTTTTTGGATCAAGCATGATCTGTATCTTCCTGATTCCATTTCTTGCCTTTCTGTTCTCCCAACAACTCACTGAGATGTTTTTCATAACAGAAGGATGACTTCTGACAACCACTGAGCCTTCTTCTCTCGAGCCAAGAAGCGTGCAGTATTTTGTGTGCATCTGGAGGAAAAGACAGGAGGGCAATTGAGGGGAGAAACGCAACTTCAGGACCATCAGAGGATGAGCTATAATATGACACCTTGGGCGTTGAACAACACAAAACAGGAAATTGCAGCCTGGAGAATCCATCTTCTTGATTTGCAACCTGTTATTGATGCTGCTGGGGAGATACTTCGAGAGGGATCTGGGAGGATAGTTGTGTGTGTGTGTGTGAGAGAGTGAGAGAGAGAGACAAAGGCAGCAGTCTTCCCATTGCAATGTGTGTGCTAGAAGAAAGAAGATGGACCCGTTGTACTGCTGCCAGAATCGATGGCTTTTAGGTGTAATGCCCCTCATTTCCTTGTCAGAGTGGCAGAGGTTGGGTTGGGCAAAGAGCTGGCAACTGTTCAACCCAGCAGGGTACCCTCTTTGGGTGGCCACCAAGCTGCTTCTCATCTGTCAGGAGAGGAGCAAGACCTTCTTCCATCACCATAATAGAAGTCCTGGCAGATCAAAAGAGAGGAGGAGGAGGAAGAGGAACAAAGAGGAAAGAAGGAAGGAAGGAAGGAAGAAAGGAGGAGGAGGAGGAGGAAGGAAGGAAGGAAGGAAGGAAGGAAGGAAGGAAGGAAGGAAGGAAGGAAGGAAGGAATGTGATCTCAATGGGACAGTTCACGTTGCCATCTCACCATCTACCATGAAAGATGGTCCTTCCAGAGCAGATCTGGAGTGGAGAGTCCTCATTTTCTGGGAACTTAAAGAGAGAGGATTTTATCTTCTTTGTAGATCAAGAATGATCTCCATAAATGATCTGCCTTCCTTCTGATTCCATGTCTTTATGGAGATTTTCTACTAAAAAGTTCCTCTAGGGCAGGGGTGTCAAACTCGGATTTCATTGAGGGCCGCATGGGGTGCGTCCATTCTCTTCTTGAAAGCCTCCAGAGATGAAGCTCCCACAATTTCTGAAGGCAACTTCTCTTCCATGGGTTGATTGTTCTCCCTGTCAGAAAGTTTCTCCTTATTTCCAGATTATTTCCTTTTTCAGTTTCTATCCATTGTTCCCTGTTTGGCCTTCAGGTGCTTTCGAGAATAGCTTGACCCCCTCCTCCTCCTCTCTGGGGCAGCCTCTCAAATACTGGAAGATGCTCTCCTGTCTCCCCTGGTCCTTCTCTTCCCAGACCAGCCAGGCCCAATTCCTGCAACCGTTCATCATATGTTTTAGCCTCCGGTCCCTTCATCACCCTGGTTGCTCTTCTCTGCACTCTTTCTTTTTTATAATGTGGGGACCAAAACTGGATTCAGTACTCTCGTTGTGTCCTTACTAAGGCTTTATAGAGTGGTATTAGTACCTCCCTTGTAAAAGGGGTTTGGGGTATGGGACCCAACCCCAGGACCACAGAAGGAAGGTTATTGGGCTAAATCTTATCCATCTAGGAAAGAGGCCTTTCAAAATTCCTGTGCTTTCCTTTGCAGTGAACGATCTGTGAAAGTGGGGGTCCCTTCCCATGTTCAGAGGGGGGAGTGCTGAATGAAGATGGGGTCCCCTGGCGTGTTTCCTCCCCATCTTTTTTGGAAGCCGAACCCACCTCCAAAGGAAGTTTAGGCTTCGCAACTCGAGGATAGATCTGTCCTGTTGTTGCATTTTTTTTCAAAATAAAAAATAAAAAATGAATGGGGCTGATCATAGGCAGCTTAATAAATATTTATGCCATGGCAAGAATTCATGACGGAAATAAATAGCGGTTATTTTTCTGTGCTTAGGACAGAAAATGTTTCTGAAGTGGAATTAAATGCGTGATTTATACATCCAAGGAGGATGTAATTGGATTTATAATAAACAGGTGTTTACATCGTTATCAGTGGTGTAATGATGTCATAACAAGGGAACCGAGGCAGCGAAGATGTCTTAGGATTGCTGTAGTAATGGGAGACCTGGTGGAACGTATGGCACAATTGCCATTCCACCCAAACCGAGGGAAGCAGCTGTGCAAACCTGTGATGGAAAGCAGTGAGATGCAGAAGGAATGGCTCTCTGGTTGCACCTCGGGGTTCAGAGCTACAGTTCCCTCCCTTTTTTGGCTGGCAAGGATTTTCAGTGCAGAGTGTGGGTCTCTGGGGAACCTCCCTGAAGCCAAAAAAACCCCAAAAGGACTCTGCAATAATGTGTGGCATGCAGGCACTCATTTCCGGAGCTGTGGATCAAAAGCGACAACAGCCACCCTCCTAACCTAGGGATATGACAGATGTGGGTTTGTGCCTGGGAATTGGTGACTGTGCATCACTTTGCTAGGGCTTCATCCCAAATTGCGATGGGCTGTGCAGTTCGGAAGCAGCTGTGATGACCCAGGATGTGGCACAAAGGCAGCCCAGTCAGATAATCAGTAGAAGTCCCTTTATTAGCGCCAACTTTGCCCCCAATGTCCTGGCTGCCTTCTGGGCTGGAGAAAAACTCTCCCTTTGGCTGCAGAGAATCAAGTCCAAGACGTGGTCAACAAAAACTGTAACTATAAGTCCAATCAAGGGAAAATGAGGTAATGAGTCCATCAGGGCAGGAGAAGGAATTCCAGATGTGAAGGAATGGCAGTAACTCAACACAGTTGGGAGGATGCCAGGAACACAGATAAGCAAAGTCAACACAAGATAAACTCACATTTATTCCCAGCAGACACCGCACTCAGCATGCATCTCTTTTAAACCCTCCTTCCCAGGTGTGGCTAATGAAGTGAATCAGGGCCCTTTCCTCCCCTGTAAGCCACGGAACCCACGTTGCTCTCTTCTCCGTTCCTCTCTGCATGCTCAAGGATGAAGAGGGGGTGAGCCTGGGTCTTCCTCTGAACTCTCTCTCCCTTGTTCTACCTCTTCCCTGCTCTGCCCAGCCGGACTTTGCCCTTCCCCAGATTCCTCCACAGCCAATGGGAGCCACACTCCCACTCCCTGTCAGCTGCTCCTCTTCCTCCTCGGATTCAGACTCCAACGGGGCAGTAGCTGAGATTCCTGCGCTCAATCCTTCCTTGTTGCTAAGACTGGGGGTCTCCATCCACAGGTCTGCATTAAAAGATGAGCGTTGAGGGATGGCCAATAATTTGAGACTCATATTATCCACCCTGCAGGAAAAGAAGAGAGAGCATTCAAAACACAACTGCGGTTTGATTTATCAGTGGATTTTCCGATCACGCTGCTGCTCCTTTTATTTATTTTTTTAAAGTTTTCCCCGGTTTTCAACTTTCATTTTTTTCCTACCAACTGTTTAAAAATTGCTCAGAAGCCCAGCAGGCCAGCTAATAAATGGGTTTGGGGCCGTTCTGCAAACCAAAGCAGCAATTCTGTTTAAATAATCACACTTCTGCTTCTCGGATGCAAGCGATGAAGACCCTGTTTTGCAAAATTGAGTTGGGTTTTTGTCATGCTCAGCTTCTGCAAAGGTTTTTCGTCTTCCAGGCTATGAAAATTAAACAGGAAGGGGGCAGGGGGAAAAAACCACATTGAAAAGATGGTTTCAAAAAAACCAAAAAGGACTTCCGATTTCTGTTAAGAACAAACAAACAGTTGGCCAGCTGGAGGAAAACGTGTAAAGACCATCATGTGGAACACCTCAACCTGAATTGGAGGAACCTGGTATGACCACATTTCTCAGGAAAGCTTGTTTTGGTTGCTTTTTTGAGAGAGATCCTAAGGGCCAAAGTTACACCCAATGGTCTCTTCCAGAAATTCTAGGATTCGAACCAGATTCTAGAAAAGATGGGTTGCAGGGAAGGTGAGGGAAAACTTGGAGACCCTTCAGCCTGAAGTAAAGTCGTCTGTCTGGATCTCTCCAAGGTCCTGGGCTCAGAAATTCTTCTTGGTACCAAAAACTTCACTTTATGGGTCAAAGCTAGAGGGAAGTCCCCGACAGCTGCAATCTTTGCTTGTATCTCATCACAATTTGAAGATCTTTTCTCTTGCATCTAATGCTGGTGTGCTAGGTTCAGTGCCAATTCCAGTGTAGTTGATACAGAAACCCTTTTGGTATGTGGAGATGGACACTTCCTGATGTTCGGTTTTAATTTGGGGTCCTTTTTTGCACTTGAGCATTAACATTCTCAGGAGTTGGGTGAGTTTTAGAAAGCCTTCCTGCCCCCAGTATCCTGTGATGGATAATCTTGGTCATGGTGGTATGAAACAAATGGTTTCAAATACCAGCTAACTCATAACACAACTGGTTGACATGGGCTTCAGTGTGTGGTCTCAACATTGGTAAGTTGTCAGTTACCCCAATTAAATCATGAATCTTGAGCCAAAGTTCCAAAACTTCAAAAGGATTTATTGGGAGTTAACATGTCCGGCACTGCCTGGGTGCAGCCGACTCTGAGACACATAATTCACTGTCAATCTTGACCCTGGTTCCCTCCCCCNCCAGAGTCATCAATCATGTTCTCCAGTTAGATTTTAGCTCGGCACAAACTTCAATCACCTAGTTGCTATCTTTGAAAAATGATTTATGGAATGCACTTTTGCTTTCCAAGCTGTCACACTGCTCTTTCAAACCCCTCTCTCCCCTCCCTTTCTGTTGGCAACTCTAAAAAAACCATAGAAATATTTTATGAGTTGACATTCAGTTCCCCTCACTTCTTGAAGGTGACCTGTACAACACAAAAAGAAAACAAATTCATTGCAGCGATATAACAAGGATTATCCCAAAGGTTGTGATGTCCCCACTTCTTTATCCCAAATATTTGTGGATGTTGCCTTTGAACGGCTCAGCCATGAGAGAGTTTGGCTTGGGGTCAGCGCAGGAAATCTTGAAGAGCATCATCTTGGCTTTGAAAGGAGCAAATCATCTCAAGAAGGTCTTGTACGCAGTGTGATGGCGCAGAAGAAAGAAATGTCACCCATGTTTCACAGTGTACTGCTCTGTATGGTGGGCAGACCAAACATGTCTTTACAACGCATTCAGTATTCTTGCTCTTTGAAGTCAGATCTGTGTGTCCATTTCAGAGTAGTCTTCCAATATCTCAAGGGCTGCCCCAAAAAAGAGGGAGTCAAGCTATTCCCCAAAGCACCTGAGGGCAGGACAAGAAGCAATAAGTGGGTGGAAACTAATCAAGGAGAGAAGCAACTTAGAACTAAGGAGGAATTTCCTGACTGGGAGAAAAATTAACCAGTGGAACAACTAGACTCCAGAAGTTGCAAATGCTCCAATACTGGAAGTTTTAAAGAAGAGATTGGACAAACCTTTGTCTGAAGTGGTGTAAGGTATCCTGCCTGAACAGTGGGTCGGACTAGAAGACCTCCAAGGTCCCTCCCGATTCTGTTATTCTGTTCTGTTCTGTTCTGTTCTGTTCTGTTCTATTCTATTCTATTCTATTCTATTCTATTCTATTCTATTCTATTCTATTCTATGTTCTGTTCTGCCTGCCCTGCTCTGCTCTGCTCTGTTCTGTTCTGTTCTATTCTATTCTCCCAGTTGTGAGCTTTTTCTGCAGCAGCTTGTCCCAACATATGCCTTTCTGTTGCAGGCATCCATTTTTACGTGGAGCCAGAGACCTCTGGATTGACCTCCCCCTCCTCCCCCTCCCAGAACACGCCGTTGTTGCTTTCCTCCCCAGAGCGACATAAGGAATACAAACTTTGAAATTCTATGCATTTCTTCCTCAGCAAAAAAGGAAGAATTCATGTTGAAACAGGGTTAATGACTTGCAAATCAGGTCAGCAGGAGCTTCCAATAACCCTTCCTCTAATTCTCTGTACTGTGTCCTTCCAAGCTGGCAAGACCCCGGCACAGGTCGTTAGAGCTTAATTGCTGTTTAAGTGGTTTCATTTGTTCTCTCTACTGCCAGCACCCGCATCAGAGTGAGAAACAGGAGCAGAGGGGGGCAAAATCTCTCCCCACCCCACCCCGAATTCCTTGCCTTGAAAGAGCACCAAGGGTCGGTGGGACTCTTTCAGAGACAACTGTGTCCTGTTGTCCTTCCTCCGTGCTCCTGATTGATGGGGACGCCATCCTCACCCATTTATCATGCAAGCAAGACACCCCGGGTTTGCAAGTGTGAGATGGCTGTTTTGCGCTGGAGAAGCAAGATACCAAGCGCAGTCATGGGAACGTGCCAAGACCAGAGCAAGATAACCGGGCCTGGGCTTAAGGAGAAGATCTCCTTGATAAATTATTCATGGAGTGTAATTCTTCCTGGGTTGGAAGCGATTGAACCTTTGTGGCATGCATCAGCAGCAACCGGGGTGAGTAGAGCCCCATCTTGGAGTAAGTCCTTAGCTGCAGGCCTGGCCCAGCGCACGGGGCTGTTGCGTTCTCACACCTCATAAAGCATAAGTGGGTCCGTGGCCTTGTTGTTGTTCAGCACAGTTTCGGCTGGTTGAAGGCATCAAGTGAACCCAAGGATTTGAGTCATGGAACATAGAATAAAGAGGTTGGAAAGGCCTTGGGGGCAGGGAGCCTACTACATGTAGCCCTTACAACCACAGTTGAGCCCAAAATTTATGTGGCTATGTGAGCTGGATCTTTGGAGCAGTTTAAAGACAGCAACAACCTGTTGTGGTTTACTGGCAGTCTATGCAGACAGCAGTGGAATCCGACAGAATGGGGACCAGTCCAGGTGTCTGGAGAGGACTCGGACGAGGGTCCTGCGTCCAACACAGAGATGGGGCCAGGGCCATTTGGGAGTGGGGTGCTGACTCCAGAGCCTCCAGAATCTGGCAGCAGTGAGGGAGAGAAACCAGGGGAGCCTGTTCCCAGTGTGCGTATGTGCAGAGCTGCCAGAAGGCAAGAGCAGCTGAGATAAAAGGGGCGACTCAGGAGTAAAGCTAGGAGATGATTGCCCCTCCCATAAGGTATAAAAGAGGTGCAAAGGTAGAGAAACCTTTGCAGGAAGCAAAGTCCAGTCCTGTTCAGATTAATCCTTGAAGCTCTGGGTGGACTTTGTACTTCAGTTGGTTTTTTTACAGTTCATTTGTCACTTTAGCTGTTGGCAGCAATTCAAAGGAGAGAAAGGTGGGTGCTTATCTCGAGGGACTGTTTGGGACTCAATACAGGCTGGGAATGCACATAATTTCCAGCATTGAAATAAAACAAGTGTTGTTTTAGCTAAGCGTGTGCTTAATTACGGTCTCAGGAAGTCTTGTTCAGAACAAGAGACTCCCCATTTATGCCTGTCCTTTGTCTCTTGGTGAAGGCAGAACCCCAAATTTCTCCCACCTGGGAAAAAGAAGTGTCACCCAACAGATAAAGTTCTTTCACCGTTCAGCAGGAATTATTTAATCAGACCAACCTATATCTATATCTATATCTATATCTATATCTATATCTATATCTATATCTATATCTATATCTATATCTATATCTATATCTATATCTATCTATCTATCTATCTATCTATCTATCTATCTATCTATCTATCTATCTATCTATCTATCTATCTATCTATCTATCTATCTATCTATTTAAGCAATGTTTTCTGTCTGTAGGTAAACCAGGGAAAGTGGCAGCTTGTAATGAATAATCTTCCAATTGTAGGAGAAGAGATTAGTCTTGGGTGGCTGAAATACAGGGTTTCTTTCCCCCTCCCCTGCTTTTCCTTCTGCCATGTGTGAGTGTGCCAACATAAATGAATTTTGTCACTCCTTGGACAGTGTGATGAAAGGCGATCAGGAAGAGAGGCACTGGAGATCTAATCCTGCAGACGGAAGGAACGAAGGAAGGAGGAAGGGGAGAATGTGCTGGGGAGGAAAAAACAAGAGAGATTGATGCTTTCTTGGCATCCTGGGGTGAAGCCCAAGATTTCTTATTTTTTGGTCCGTGGAGGGTGGATTTGCAAACTGAATGAAGAATGAAAGGGAATAATTAGAAGACCTCATGAATAGAGACAGTCCTCAACTTATAACAGTTGCTTAGTGACCATTCAAAGTTGCAAGGGCACTGAAAATAGGTGTTTAGAACCATGTTTGACACGCCCGTTGCAGCTGCCCCATAGTCTCATGATTCAAACTCACAACTGACTCAAATTTATGACAGTTGCAGTGTCCCGGGGAAGAGAGGGGGCATGGGATCTCTTTTTGCGAACTTCTGACAAGCGAAGTCACCGTGGAGAGCTGTATTCACTTTAACAACCGCATTACTGACTTAAACAATTTCGGGGGTTCACTTAACAATGGTTGCAAGAAATGTCATAAAATGGGGCAACACTCTCTTAACAAATATCTTGCTTAGCAATCGGTGTTGGGCTCAATTGTGGTCATAAGTCGAGGACGACCTGTATACAAGATTGGGGTACCCTGGTCCTCAAAAGACAAGGCTGTTTTTGACTTTATTTGGAGACAAGTAGTCCTGGGTTTACATGTAGCAATCATTTGAAGTCACAGCGGCAGTGAAATATGTGATTTATGCTGGTCCTCGCACTTACGACTGTTAGAGCAGAATAGAGTGGAGTAGAGTAGAATAGAATAAGAATAGAATAGAATAGAATAGAATAGAATAGAACAGAATATGGAATGGAATGGAATAGAATAAGAATAGAATAGAATAGAATAGAATAGAATATGGAATAGAATAGAACAAGAACAAGAATAGAATAGAATAGAATATGGAATAGAATAGAATAAGAATAGAATAAGAATAAGAATATGAATATGAATATGAATAGAATAGAATAGAATATGGAATGGAATAGAATAGAATAGAATAAGAATAAGAATAGAATAGAATATGGAATGGAATAGAATAAGAATAGAATAGAATAAGAATAGAATAGAATATGGAATGGAATGGAATAGAATAGAATGGAATAGAATAGAATAGAATAGAATAGAATAGAATAGAATAGAATAACAGAGCTGGAAGGGACTTCGGAGGTCTTCTAGTCCAACCCCTTGCTTCGTCAGGAAACCCAGTAACATTTCAGACGACTGATTGTCCAATCTTTTCTTCAAAACCTCCAGTGAGAAACTTGGAGAAAGTTTCTGACAAGGACACAGGGAAGCTGGGTGTTCTGGCCCAGCTCCCCAAACACGACAAACCCTCTGTATTTAAATCAATGTTTCCTTTATTAGGAGTGCTAGCAGCCCAGGCAAAAAGTTTATCTTTCACCGCAGGCTAACAAGTCCGTCTGTCGGGAGCTATTCCTTCCCAAGGACCGGCCCATAGATTTCCACTGCTCTCCTCTCCTCTGCCTTCTGCGCATCCACGCATCAGGCACTGGACCCAGATGTTCCTCCTCTTCCTCATCAGCCACCTCCAGACCTGGGGGCTGTGGACTCTTCATCTGAGGGGTGATGGACGGTCCAGGCTCCGCCTCTGTCTCTGTCTCTGTCTGTCTGTCTGTCTCTCTCTCTCTCTCTCCAGCTCCATTCCCTCTCTCCCGTCAGAGCTCCCAGATTGTCCTGATGCTGGCCCTGACTCCCACGCCACTTCCTCTGATTTGGCTGCTGGAGGCCGACAGGCCACAACCCCGGGGTTCGCTTAAACAACTGCAGGGATTCGCTTAACAACCGTGGGAGAAAAGTTCGTAAAATTGGGCACAACTCACGCAGCCACCACTTTGCTTAGTAACGACAACCAGCCCCCTTCTCTGTGTGGATGTGCTTGGCGCTGAGTCTTCCCACCCGAGGCAGAGGCGTCTATTGTGAAATTTTTGTGCTTGTCTATCTTGGATATTTCTGAAGCTCCAGCTATAAATAACCGCCTAGACAACAGACTCATTCACATGTATTCGCTCCCTCTCCCTTTGCTCCCCCTTTTAAAAACCCTCCTTCTGTTGCTTCTGGATTCCTTTTGGTCTTCTTCCAAGTGGCCCAGGAGTTTCTCTTTTGGGGTGCTCACCCACAAAAACACGTGCTTAAAAGTTTGCGTTTCGTTTGGTTGCCTTTTGAGCTGGGAGAAGAATTGGTCCTTAAAAGAAGAAGATGTACTTTGTGGCCAGCTTCTTCCCAAACTTTCTCAAGCTGGTCCCCTCGCATATGTTGGACAATCCTTCCCATCATCCCCAGCGAGGCAGGATCATGGACCTTCTCAGGACCTTCACAATTCAGCAGATGCTCCTTCATGATTCTGCAGGATTTTACTTTCCCCGTATTGTTACTCTTGGATTAGAAGGAAGATTTGGAATCTAAAATACCACCAATTCCTCCAGTTCTTGATGGGTTCTTCACCGGCCTGGTGCAGAGTTGTAAAGTTGGTAGGTCTCCCTGAGGCTGTCTAGTCCAACCCTCTATTGGGCATAGGAATCCAAGCAAACGCAAGAGAGTCTCTGTGGCCTTTGTTTGAAGGCATCTACCCATCCTTGGGAAATCTGTTCCTCGTTACTATTAAAAAAACCCAATGGAAATGGCAACCCATCCCGTCAAGAGATCGGCTGTTTGAAAATGATCCATTTTCTCCTCAATCTCTTCTCCTCCTGCAGTCCATGAATGTCTCCTCAGATGGTCTTCCAGGCCCCAGTTCTTCCTGGTGGCCCTTCTCTGCAGAGAAGGTGGACCTTCTGGGCTTCTCCTGCTGGTGGAGCCCAAAAGTTACTTTGGGCATCTCTTCTTGCTGGACTGTCAGAAAATAAAGTCACAGTCAACAACACTTTAAGGTAAGGGTCTTCAAACTTGGCAAGTTTGAGACTTGTGGTTTCAACTCCCAGAATTCCTGAGCTAACATGACTGGAGGAGGAATTCTGGGAGTTGAAGTCCACAAGTCTTAAAGCTGTCAAGTTTGAAGAGCCCTGCTTTAAGGCATAAGAGGAGGTAATTTCTTGCAAGGGTTTGGTAAGAAGATGGAATCAACCCTTCCCTTGGCTTGTCACAAGCGGAACTCCTCTTGACCCTCCAGCCAAGCTGGAAAACAATGTGCTCTTGGTCACAAGAGGGATGAATTTGTAGGTCAAGAGTCCACCAACTCTCTGTGCCAAAGACAGGGAGATAACCAGAGATGGTCTTCAGCCAGTTCTGACCGGTTCTGGAGAACCAGTAGCGGAAATTTTGAGTCGTTCGGAGAACCAGGAAATCCCACCTCTGACTGGCCTCACTCCCAAGTCCCAGCTGATCAGCTGAGTCTTCTTTGGTTGCCCTGCCCAGGAGAACAGAGCTGGAAAGCAGGTTAGTGGAGTGAGAGGGAATGGGGATTTTACAGTATCCTTCCCCTGCCACGCCCACAGAACTGGTAGTAAAAAAAATTTGAATCCCACCCCTGGAGATAATCATCATGGAAGACCTTGATTCTAGCATGTTGTCATGTCTGGATCCTCACCTGGTTAGCCATGAGCTCAAGTCTTGGGCTCCTCATCGGGGCCATCAATCCCAAGAAGAACTTTGGACACCTGGAACATCGAAGCAGCTTGCGAGATTTCTAGATGATCCTTCAAGGAGGCCATCCTAACCATGACCGAGTCTTTCTTTGGCTCCAGCCTATGGGAAGGATGTCAACCTTCCTCTCCACTTAAGACCTGTAAAACCAGATTTACACAGTTTGAGCTGACAAGTGATGAATCACCTGAGCCAGGGTGTGTGATTGCCAGCTCTGTAACATATCATGATTTCTAGCTAGGAGGAGACGGCCACTTTTTCTTCCAGATGGCAGGAACGTGGACTGCTGTTATGCAAAGAAGGATCTTCTCTCCACTTCCTCCAAGGTTGGAGGGTTGCTTGACTGATTCAGGCCTGATCCAGCACCTTGCTAAACAGATAACAGATTAACAGAGTTGGAAGGTCATCTAGTCCAACCCCCCCACCCAAGCAGGAGACCTTACACCATTTCTGATAGAAGGCAGTCCAGTCTCTTCTAGAAGGTCTCAAGTGATGAAGCTCCCACAACTTCCGAGGGCAACTTCTGTTCCATAGGTTGATTGTTCTCACCATCAGGAAATTCCTCCTTATTTCTCAGTTGAATCTACCCTTGGTCAGTTTCCATCCATTATTCCTTGTCTGGCCTTCAGGTGCCTTGGAAAACAGCTTGACCCCTTCCTCCTCTCTGAGGCAGCCCCCCAAATATTGGAAGGTTGCTCTCCTGTCTCCCCTGGTCCTTCTCTTCCCTAGACTAGCCAAGCCCAGTTCCTGCAACCCTTCATTGTGTGTTTTAGTCTCCAGTCCCCCAATCATCCTGGTTGCTCTTCTCTTCACTCTTGCTAGAGTCTCAACATCTTTTTTTTAGAGTGTGGTGACCAAAACTGGATGCAGAACTCGAGGTGTGCCCTTACTAAGGCTTCATAGAACGGTATTAGTACCTCCCTTGATCTTGATTGTATCCCTCTGTTAATGCACCTTAGGATTGCATTGGCTTTTTTGGCCGCACAACTGTGTCTGTTGTGTTTCCCTCGAGGGTTTTCAGTCCTGCCGCCCAAGGGGATTTGAAGGTGGGATACCTTGCAAAACTCTCTCCCCCCGCCCCGCTTCTTTTTCTCTTTCTTCCAGCTGGCTGGCGAAGTTGGGTAATGAAATGCAAGTCACTTCCCGTAATGAACTGCTGGGAGAACTCACTTTTTCTATCGCTCCTAGCAAATTAGATTTGGATTATTGGAGCAACGAGAATTGAATGATCAGTGATGTTATCAACAGAGAGTGGGGACTCATTCCCGCGCCTGGCAGCCCCAAGCTGCTTATGTTTAATTACCTGGCATTAAATGACCCCCCCTCCCTCCCTGATAGAAGAAGCAAGCCAACCCAAGAACGCTGGGGAGACCAGATGTGTGTCTATTCTCCCAGGTGGAGGCACGAAGGTGGCGGAAACCTTGTGTCAACCCTGAAGTTGGCTGAACTGTGGCCATTTTCTCTTTGTAGATTTTCTCTAGGGAGGTTTCTCCTCTCACAGCTTAAGGGCTGACGCAGCCTGGAGCGAAGGGGGCCAGGAAGGAGGCGGCATAGAGATTAGCTGGGGTACTGTAACCGAAAATAAAATTATTTCCCCTGGGAATCAAGGACATTGGTGCAGGTGTTCGAGAGGTGGAGACTGAGGTCACTTAGCAACTGGGCTGGATGCTGATTGGACCATGGGACGAATGACACTGGGGGAGGAAGTGACAAAGTTTTTCTTTTAATTGGGTGTAAAACCGGGCGGGAATTTAGAGCCGGTTTTCCACCGAGAACATGCCAATTTGATAGGTCCCAATAAAATGTTCTTTGAGAAATATGCCTCCCTCTGGAGTTTTCATGGAATGGGATCAGTGGTGGGATTCAAATTTTTTTACTACCAGTTCTGTGGGCGTGGCTTGGTGTGCATGGCTTGATGGGCGTGTCAGGGGAAGGATATACTGTGAAAAAAACCTTCCCTCCCCATCCCACTAACCTGCTTTCCAGCTCCGTTCTCCTGGGCAGGGCAACCAAGGAAGACCCAGCCAATCAGCTGGGACTCAATGGGAGGCAGAGAAGTAGTGGGGGCAGTGCCAGTCAGAGGTGGTATTGGCTAGTTCTCCAAATTACTCAAAATTTCCACTACCAGTTCTCCAGAACTGGTCAGAACCTGCTGAAGACCCACCTCTGCAAGGGATGTATTATGTAGAACTTCAACCCCTTGGTGAAAATTGCCAGCGGTGCCAGCAGATAGATAATGAGATTCTGTTTCTTTGCAACCTTCCGGGCAATTTCATCTTTCTAGGAGTTTCCAAAGAGACACCTGTTGGCCTGGGGAGGAGCCACAAACCAGGCTACATTAATTTGAGGAAGGTGTCCTTGGTTCGCTTTGCAATAGAATAGAATAACAGAGTTGGAAGGGACCTTGAAGGTCTTCTAGTCCAACCCCCCTGTCCAGGCAGGAAACCCTATAGCATTTCAGACCAATGGTTGTCCGATCTCTTCTTTAAAAACTTGCAGTATTGGAGCACTCACAAGTTCTGGTGGCAAGCAGTTCCACTAGTTAATTCTTCTCACTGTCAGGAAATTTCTCCTTAGTTCTAAGTTGTTTCTCTCCTTGATGAGTTTCCATCCGTTGCTTCTTGATCAATGATCAAACGTGTAGGAGAAGCAGCAGAAAATCCAAGTTTTTCTTGGGCGTCCTCCCTCCTTCCACCCTCTAAAACAGAACGAATAATGTCACTCCCGCACACAAAATATAGGCAGTCCTCATTTAGCAACCCCAACTGGAATCGGCAACTCGGCTGTTAAGCGAAACCTAGTCTATGCTAATGGTCTTACTTCAGCTCTCCTGCGAAGGTCGTAAATGTGAGGATGGGTTGTAAGTTGTACTTTTTTTCATCACCGTTGTGTGAAGAGCCGCCGAATGTGATAGTCTCTAATGAGGATTTCCTGTACATTCCAGAACTCTGCACCTGTCTGTAATATTTAAGCCTAACTTTTGAATATTATTAATTATTATTATTATTATTATTATTATTATTATTATTATTATTATTATTATT
>BHFT01047486.1:25808-48113 GCA_004320025.1 Laticauda laticaudata | reverse complement strand
AGAGAGAGAGAGAGAGAGAGAGAGAGAGAGAGAGAGAGAGAGAGTGTTAAGTTCTGTTTCCAAGGCAGCCAGAGATCCCTTTACCACCAGGGAGAAAGTCTTTTAATTTTCATAAGCCTATAAATTACGATTTTATATAGATTTACCTCTGGGACTTCCTTTCTGAATTAATTTTAAATTGTGCTGTTTCTCCAAAGTTTTTTCTCTCTTTTCCCCTTCTTTCCTCCTGATTTTTTTTTTCCAGTGAATCTTATTACTCTGTTGTAACATCATTAGCAAAGTAGCAAAGACTAAGAAAAGAGCATTCCTTTCCTTCATTTTGCTGCATTATGAAATGGCTTGGTCTCCTTTTGTTTCTCCATGCAATCTGTCTTCTTGTCATTTGGGGTCATAGAAGCTATGGAAGGAAGGAATACTTCCTTGAATTGAAATACTAATGCTTTCATGAATCAAAATAGAGCCAACCTGAGCATTTTTTAAAAAAATTTTTAATCTTTTTTTCAGACAAAGTCCAGTCTCTTTTTAAGAAGTCACTTGTCTGAAATGGTATCGGGCCATGATGGTGAACCTATGAAGGTGGCACACAGAGCCTTCTCTGTGAGCACGCGGGCTGTCACCAGCTACTCTTCTGATTTCTGGATCTTTGCTCATGCTCACCAGAAATCAAAGACCAGCTGGCTGGCGGACATGTACACTCCAGCCAGCTTCGTCTTCAGGTTTCCAGCGTAACCAAAGAACAACTGGCTGATGCATGCATGTGCACCGCCCAGCTGATCTTCAGTTTCCAGAGCTCTGGCGCACATAGCTGGTGCATTCCGGTTTGGGCACTCGGTGCCGAAAAGGTTCACCATCACTGGCGTAGGGTCTCCTGCTTGCACAGTGGGTTGGAAAAGAAGACCTTCAAAGTCCCTTCTGGCTCCATTCTGATTGAAAGATAAGAATGCAAGCCGGAATGCTGAATGCCTGCGGTATGTCCAGTTTAATGAAAAGAAGGACTGGGATGACATGATGGCAATATTCCAATATCTCAGAGGAGTCAACATATCCTCCAAAGCACCTGAGGGCAGGACAATAAGCAATGGATGGAAACTCATCAAGGAGAGAAGCAACCTAGAACCAAGGAGAAATTTCCTGACAGTTAATCAGTGGAACAGCTTGCCTTCAGAGGTTGTGAATGCTCCAACACTGGAAGTTTTTAAAGAAGAGCTTGGACAACCATTTGTCTGAAAGGGTTTCCTGCCTGAGCAGGAGGGGTTGGACTAGAAGACCTCCAAGGTCCCTTCCAACTCTGTTATTCTGCTAAAGCTTAAATAAAACATAAAAATGTCCCTTGTAGTCTTTTTCTGAACTAGACTTCTATTGTCAGTGTGGTAGAACTTAAACTTGCCTTGACTGACCTGGTGTGTGTCACTTTCCCACCTTTTCAGATAAGGATCAACCTGGCAACCTCAACCTCAGTGCTGCAAAAATACTGGAAAGGAATTTGGCAATGAGGAGGCCAACCCAGAACACAAGACAGCTGATTTATTTATTTTTTCTGCATTCTTCTGGGCCACCAATGACGTCTGGCCCATTAATCATCGCATGGATGTCTGTCAATTTAGAAAGCTACGGGTGTCCCCTGCAGCAAGATATCACCTTAGTTTCAAGAGGGCAGCATAAGAGAAACCTGCTCAGAGATATTCCTTGGAAAGTTATCAATAAATATGCAATTCCTCTCCTCAGGCAATTAAGTGACAGAAGAAAACGATTGAAAAAAGGCTGCTTGCTGGGGCCGTGTCTGTTGCTAGGCTGCTTTAAAGACTTTACAGAAGAGGGGGATAATCACAGAGAGAATAGCTTTCACCAGAAAACTTGCCTTGAAAAATCTATATTAGGGAGAGATAGATACAAAGTGGGCAACTGGAGTGTAAAATTATTATTTCTCTCTGCATTGATCTTTTAGTATTTATCTTTCAGTATTGGTGAATGTCCCAGATTCTCCAACTGGCAACACGGTTCAGGGCAGCCTTTTTTTTTTTTTTTTAAATTAATTTCCTTACCTAAGAGATTGGTCTTTAATGAATTTTTTAAAAGAAATATTAAAACCTTGGCTTTGAAAATATATATTTACTTTTTAAATTCAAGAATGTCTCTACCCTTAAGTTAAATATAAGCATTTTTAACTGAAATAGGGAATATGTGAACAGTTTTTACACAATGCATTGTTAAAGCTGGAAATAATTTTTGTATTTTATTGTTTAATCAGACTTTTTATGTGTATATTCAATATTTCTGCCCCCAAACCTGGACTGAACTTGGAGGAATGGCACGGATACCAAATCCTGCAATTCCAAGTTGTTTCTCCGGGGAAGCGTCATTAAGCGATCCAAACAAGAGAGGTCAAAAAGTCAAAATGGCTGCTGCCAGTGCACAGTTGAAACCCTGCCTCTTTCTATGTGTGTTGGGCATACAATGCACATTGAAAAGCAGGTGGGCCTTGGATCACATGGCCATGGCTGCCATCTTGGCATTTTAAAAACTTTCTCTGCACCTGAAGTTTCCTATCACTATTTGACTGCAAATTCAGATCACAATGTATTTTTTTCCCCCTCTGTGTTCCTGCAAGGTCAGTTGTTAGGTGTCTGGCATATCCATTTTGAAGTATGTTGTTTTAGCGAGGTATAGAAGAATCAAAAAAGATTATTTCACCATTACTGTGCAACAGAGTTCATTTCACCTGGAAAGGTTTCGAGTTTGTCAATGACTGCAGGAAAGCTAAATTTACTTCATTTCTAAAAAGGATTTGTGTTGCTTATCTTTTAAATCTCCAAGACTGAGACAGCAGTGCAGATTAAACACTACCAAGAAAAAAAATCAATATTTCCAGTTTAGTATGCTTAATTCATGCTTAAATGAAGTGTGGTATAGATTTCCAAAATCATAGTATGCAATGAAGATGGAGATACAGGTAGTTTTCAACTTACGACCATATTAGAGCCTGCTAATTATGGTCCTAAATCACTATGACCATAAAGTGGGTCATTGTATACCAACCCAATTTTAGGACCTTTGTGTGGTCTCAGCCTAACAACTAATGTGGCTGTTAGAAAGTTTTCAAAGTCTGTTTTCCAAGATGTACCAGTAGTTTTGGAGTGGTGTAATCAAGATGATCCTCAGAGATTCTTCACCTCGCCTGCTGTTTATAAAACTCAACTTGCCTAAAATAAAAAACACAGAAATACAAACCTGAATATTCAATCACTTTGCCGAATTCACCACAGAAAGTAAATGTGAATGGCTAAACTAATAAATAGCATGTCCTGCTTGGTTTTCCAAAGTTTACTTCACTGCTCAAACTCTCATACTTTTTCCAAATTTTGGCCAGATGCCACCTACTGCCTGAGTGAGGAATTAAAATTTCTAATGTCGTGAACATTGATGTTAAGACAAAACCTTTATTAAGATTTCAGATCAATACGTATATTTTCTAAATTCAAAGAGTTCCTTCTCAAGCAAAATGACAAAGCACAAAATTAATATTAATATGGGAGGAGTGGCTAATACCTATACTTAATTAATTTTAGATTGGATATGGATTCAAACCATAGATATGGAGACTGATTGGGACAGACATGGAATCAAATATATTGAGGATTCTCCCAAGAATCATGGGAATTTTTAAAAGAAATATTAAACCTTGGATTTGGAAACATACATTTACTTTTTAAACTCAAGAATGTCTTTACCCTTAGTTAAATATAAGCATTTTTTAATGGATGCATAACTGAAATAGGCAATATTTTACACAATGTATTACTAAAGCTGGGAAAAAAATCATTTAATTGTTCATAAAATCTTTTACCAACTTGTCATTAAAACATAATCATAAAGAGGTATGCAATTCAATTAAGGCTTTTTTTTTGAATGAACAAAATCCAAATCTGGAGGTATTATTCTAACAGTGAAATAACAATCTAGGAATGCTTAGTTTAAAATGTTTCAGGGCAAGTTTTCATTTTCCATGGCTGCTCCCCAGACCATGTAAAAAGCATAAATAACTGGGTTGGTAATATGGGGGGAAAATAATGTTAAGGAAATATATCTGAGGGGCCATATGTGATTCATGAGATAAAAGAAAAGATCCACTTCCATTCTAAGTGGAATAACTACAATTTTTTTCAACTTACAATGGAAAAGGGTTTTGTTTTTTTTCAGATTTAGCATGGGCATGTTTGTGTGACTTGAATTAAAACTCCCAAATATTGCAAACTTTCTTGATTTTACTGTGATTAAATAGTTTGGAGTTGGACAGATTATAGGCAAATTCTCAAATGTAAATTGAAAAATGTTTCTGAAGAATAGTTGAAAAAATATATTTTTTTCTGTGTATTGAAGCTTGCACCATCAGATTCTAAGTGCAAAGTTATTGCACGACTGTGGCCTTCCTGGAATTAATTTGTAGCACAAGTCATGCTCCTTTCTTTCTTTTTTTCCTGTCAGAGGACCACGACTTAAACCTCTGGCAAGCATTTGTTTGTGCAATGAATATGCATTTTTTCCATACAAGGTAGTCCAGGCCAACACAAAACCCACAGAAACTGAACGAGACTTTCAGCCATTTGTAATGGACCCCAAAAAAGGGGTTGGAAAATCCATAAATTCCATGCATATTTATCTCATGAGTCACTCTGTAAAAGACAAAGAATAGAGAATATGTTCATTGTATGATTTTTTTTAATGCCTCTTCAATTACTGTTTCCTTTGAGATGGGGTTATTTTGCTTGTATTTGCTAAATATGAAGTTTCATGTTGCAGCGGAAGATTATCATTTTGAGTTTGAAGTTTGGGAGGGGATTTTAGTGTTAATTTTATATGCAATTATCCTCAAATCACAATACATATCCTGATTCTTGTCTTATATATAGAATCAGAAAGACATTATTCTTCTTATTTAGGGCCGGATTGAAAAGACATTGACATCTTAACATTTATAAGAATATAATTGTATGATGTTTCCTCAGTGCTTTGCAGTGCATTCACTTTTGGTGGGGAAACTGCCCTGAAAAAAAAATACTTCCTGAAAAGGAAAACATAGTTTTCTATCATGTTGATTCTGTAATAAATCAAATGTGATAGTCTCCAAGATTAAATAGATTCAAAGCTAAAACACTTTATGTAATTCTTCCAACAGCCAGAGAAAAATGGCCAATAGTTTTAATTAGGGCGACAACAGCAGCATATTATCACTGTTTTTCAGCCCGTGAAAGAGTAACAGGACAAAAAAAATTGCAAAAGAAAGAAAGAAAGACAGACAGAAAGAAAAATGAAAAAAGAAAGAAAACAAAAAGAATGGCTTCTGACTTTCTTCACTACATATTTAGATTAAAAAATACTTCCAACTGTTACTTTAAAATTCTCAAGCAGCCTACATTACTTTTATAATCTGATATAATTCTAATAACCAAATCCCCAAATCAAAATTATATTCCACTTAGTTCTTTGCAAAAATTCCTTCATTAAAAACTCATCCTATCCCTAAAATATTACCAGATACCTCTTCATCATATTTCATCCATTTTCTATAAATTTGTCTCTAAATCTTCAACTCTCCTTATTAATCAGCAGTTCCAGTAAAAATTATCAAAAAAAGTTACTTAGTGACTGAAATATATAGCCCCCTTTCCCATTTAGTCTAAGTTCTCTCAGCCCTATCTTAATAATTAAACTTAATAAAACTTAATAAATAAAATAATTAGAAAAAAGATTTTGTTAAAAAGATATTTTTTCATTTTGTTTGTAGTTTTTGGGGAAAAAAAAACTTCAAGTTTTTTTGAAACAGCAACAAGCTTCCTGCATACCTGAATGTCTCTTGCTTCCAGCTATTATGTCTTTGCAAGAAATTAATGATTTCCTAACACTAAACTAAGATATTTTATTTTCTTCATACAGGCCTTTCTAAAAATTAACCTGTTTTTTTTTTTAAAAAAAAAAAACCAGGTCTGTGCACTTACANCTGTTTTTTTTTTTAAAAAAAAAAAACCAGGTCTGTGCACTTACAACAGAAAGTGTATTTATAAGAAACCCATATAAAACCTAACAAATGCCTCAAAAAGCACTGGTTAAACATTACTCAGGTCAGTGCCTCTGTAGAAGCCAGGTGTTCAGTCTCTCCTCCATTTGACACAATCGGATAAGCGATAAGAATAGAAATTTAGATTGGCGTTTCTAAAACTTAGCAGCTTTAAGATGGATGTACTTCAGCTCTCAGAATTTCCCTGTCAGATATCTGGGGAATTCTGGGAATTGAAGTCCACCCATCTTAAAGCTGTCAGGGTTGATGAACACTGTTTTAGATATTTTTATAAGGCTTAAGGTCAGTGTCCTGAAACTGGAAGACAGGAAACATGGTCCCAAAAGTAGCCAATAAGAGTTCAACAAATCTTATCACTGGTGGTCAATAAAGTATACTAGATTGTGTTAATGGGGAAAAAACTGTGTTCGGAGAAGAACAAAAACATTACTTTAGACTTGGAACAACAAAAGGACTATTTTAGGTTGCCTCATTTACAGAATGAAAATAAGACAAGGGCAACATCGTAAAAACATGGCATGACAAATGTGACCATGGCAAGTCTTTTCCCCCAGTGATCGGAATATGAGGATGGGCTTTTCCAATTCTGCTTCCTACCGGTATAACCATTGAATTATTCCTGTTTCATTGGTGAAGACATCATCTTCAATAAGACAGGTTTTTGATGGAAATTGTAGTGAGACACATGTGAAGGAAACTAGATTGGGAAAATATTTTTTTCTAGACTGAAAGATAAGAGTTGTGAAAAACAAAATGCACTAAAAGCACTTATTCCAGACTTCTGTATCATAGTGATTACTTCTTCTATCTTTTCCTGTTGTGTACAGAAATGACATTGTCTCACTTACCCCTTTGATGGCTCATGTCAAAGCCTAATCACCCAAAGAACAAGGAATTTCCCTCCCCCTCATGTCTGTTCGAAATTCTTTCCATTCTTAATTTTAGCCTTTGGTCACATTTCTCTATGATAACCAGCATAATCCTTGGCCAGTCTTTTCTTTAATGCACTGATAGAGCTATTAGCTTGTCTCCAAAGTTCCACATTTTTCCCAAATGGTACCAAGTCACTTACATGCCTTCTTCAGCACCAATCAGATTCCCTGAATTTAATTCCAGGGCTTTTAACTATATTGTTATATTAGGTACTGTACTTCTAATTTTATACAATAATATCAATAGATCTTTAATTTTATTGAGGAAGAGGAAGAGGAGGAGAAGGAGGAGGAGGAGGAGGAAGAGGAGGAGGTGTTGGTGATGAATAGGTTTCATGTGTCTTTCTCCCATTTTGTTAAGTAAAAGCAGTTGGAGAAAGTTACAGACTTAAGTGGATTAACAAGCAGGAACAGAAAAACGAATTCTTAGAAAGCTCATCAATGGCCAAATATGCAGGAAAATTCTGGGAACTGAAATCGGTATATTTGGAGTGAACGCTGACACTGAGGAAGGCTGGTTTAATTGTTATTTTTTTGGAAGGGAGGGAGTTCTTGGTTGTTCACTTGTAGACATTTCAGTTCCCAACTAGGTAACAACATCAATGCAAATAAGGTTTTCTCCCTGTTTGTATACAGTAGCTTGCTCTGCCAGTATTGGTGAGATGTTGTTTTCTTCTTGGCAGTTCCTTGATTCGGGTTTTCTGATTATTCATTTGTTTGCTTGGTATTAATCCTGGCTTTTTTATTATCCCTTTTGAACAGTGCATAAATCTGGTTTATTGTAATGTTTAAGGGAACAAACCAGGAACATGATCAAATATCAATTTTGCAACAGGTACAAAATTGTTTTCCAAACTAAAACCGCTATACTCAAATCATATATTATTTTTAGCAGCATTTTAAAAACATATAATTAATAGGCACTGATAATATTGCCAATGTCAATTCATTGTGTAAATAGTTCCATTTTTATGTAATGACCCTATAATACTGATAAGTGGACAAGGCCACTGAATTTCCTGGTTCAGATTATTCACTTTATTGCCTCTCATAAATTTACCTATAATGAACTTTGCATTTGTTTTGCATGTGAGCTTGAAATGATGTAAAGAAGTAATGTAAAAAAACAAACAAAAAGTAGAATAAAAATCATTATAAAGAAGTAGTATCAAAATTGCCCACCCTCCGTGTCCTGCTGTAGTGCTTCACCCATTGCAGGGAGTATTCTTGGAAGGATAAGTGAAAAATTCCAGGAATATATGCCAAGATTTTATAAGTTCAGAAGGATCACTCATTCATTCTAGCCGCTCAGTATAAAAAGCCAGCTCCTATATAGGTAGTCCTCATTTACAACAGTTCATTTGGTGACTGTTCAAAGTTACAACAGCACTGAAAAAAGTGACTTGTGATCATTTTTCACACTTACAGCATCCCTATGGTCACATGATCAAAATTCAGATGCTTGGCAACTGATTCATAACTTATGATGATTACAATGTCCCAGGGTCATGTAATCCCCTTTGGCGACCTTCTGACAAGTGAAGTCAGTTGGTTCACTTAACAACCATGTTACTAATATAACAAATCCAATGATTCACTTAACAACCATGGCAAAAGAAAAGTCATAAAATTGGGCAAACTTGCGAAAAAATTGTTTCACTTAGCAGAATAAATTTTGGGCTCCATTGGGGTCATAACTCAAGAATTACCTATATTGGGTAGCAGCTAGATAAGAAGATGGTGGAAGTGGAAGATCATTGGCAAAGGCATCCATTCATTCTGTGCAGGAGAAGGCAATGGTAAACTGCTCCTGTTATTTTACCAGGAAAATCACATGGATGGAAAATAATGATCGATGATATAGTGAGGGATAGAATCAAGATCACGTGAAGTGTTAATACCACTACAAAGCTTGGTAAAGCCACACTTGGAACACTGCATCCAGTTTTGGTCGCCACGATGTAAAACAGATGTTGAGACTCTAGAAAGAGTGCAAAGAAGAGCAATGAAGATGATTAGGGGACTGGAGGCTAAAACATATAAAGAATGGTTGCTGGAACTGGGTTCAGTGAAAAGAAGGACCACGGGTGACATGATATCAGTGTTCCAATATCTCAGGGACTGCCACAAAGAAGTGGGAATCAAGCTATTCTCCAAAGCACCTGAAGGCAGGACAAGAAGCAACGGGTGGAAACTCATCAAGAAGCAACCTAGAACTAAAGAGACATTTCCTGGAAGAACAATTATTCAGAGGAACAACTTGCCTCCAGAGGTTGTGAATGCTCCAACACTGGAAGATTTTAAGAAGATATTAGATAACCATTTGTCTGAAATGGTATAGAGTTTCCTGCCTACACAGGCAGCTGGACCAGAACAGCAGTCACCAACCAGTGGGCTGCAGCCCACTGGTGGGCCATAAGAAAATTTTGGTGGGCCACAGCATACTGAGGCAGGGAGGTGGGGCAATCCTGCAGTCTCCCTAGTAAACCCGTGTTGTGGCTGCTGTTCTTGCCTCAGTGCATCAAGGAGGCTGAGCAGCAGCAGGAAGAGCGCGGACCTTCTGAGCCACAAGAAGCAGCTGCTGTCAGGGGAGATGTTCCTAGGGGGAGGAACCCCTCTTCCTCCCTGCCAGAAGCACTCACATGCTCAGCGGGAAGGAGGAAGTTTGTCAGGGGTCAGAGGGGCGGTGAGCACTTTGCGTGTGAATGCTTCTGGTGAGAAGGAAGAGAAGCTCTTGAGGGGGCAAGCCTCCTCCTTGCAACATCTTCCCCTGAGGGCATCTCTGGCAGCTGTTCAACCTCCCTGATGTGCGGAGGCAAGAGGCAAGAGGTAACACCAGTTCAGAGGTTCCTTTCCCTCAACCCCCACCCCCTTGCAGGCCAGGCCTATGCCACAATCTCCCGCACATATGAGTCCATCCGCCACTAGTATCACCCCTGTTGCCCCACCTTCCTGACAGCCATCTGGTCTTCAGTACATGGCTTGTCAGCCCAGAGTGGAGGTTGCCTGTTGTGCTGAATGGTGCACGCCCATGCCCACTGCTCTTTCCAGCAGGGGGGAGCGACTCCTCTCAGCTTGGACTCTGGGTTTGTGACTGGTATGTCTTAACTGGCACTGGGATGACTTTGCCTTGCCTGCGGGACCGCCAAGTAGCAGCTGCCATCTCCTTTCTCCACATGCCAAGTCTTACCATGGGAAAGAGAGCAACTGGGGTATCAGTGTAGCCGCTTGGTTAGTTCATAATCACCCTACCCAGAGAAAGAAGTCTGCAGGAGAAGGCAGTAGCAGAGAAGCAAGCCAGATGTTGAAGACCTGGGGAGGGGGGAGGCTTCCAGCCCAGCCCTCTTTCCTTCCCCCAACTCCAGGCAGCCACTCCTGGTAAGGGAGGGAGAGGTTTCCTCTGACTTGGGGGAAATATGAAATGACAGGAGACCAGATTGGGTGGGGAGGGCTCTGCTTTTCTTGTTATATATTTTTGTTATAATTAAATAAACATAAATATAATTTTTAATTGTACATTTATATTTAATATAAAAATGAAATTTTTATGTTAAATATATTATATTTTTTTAAAAAAAATCATATTAGTGGTCATCAGGATTTAAAAGTATGAGTTTGGTGGTCCCTGAGGTCCAAAAGGTTGGCAATCCCTGGACTAGAAGATGTCCAAGGTCTCTCCCAACTCTGTTATTCTATTCTATTCTATTCTATTCTATTCTATTCTATTCTGTTCTGTTCTGTTCTGTTCTGTTCTATTCTATTCTATTCTATTCTATTCTACTCTTTTGTGTTCCAGGATTCCTATCTCCCACCTGCCAGGTCAGAGCTGAAGATCCTTCAGGCTACCATCATGCTATGTCAGCAAGTGGACGCAGATTGGAGGAAATCAATCTATATCCCAATTCCCAAAAGAGGAGACTGAACAGAGAGTCCTTAATTTCACTTGCTAGCAAAGTAATACTTGTGACCATCCATTTCGGGCTACAGCCCTACATGGAAAGTCTGTTTAAACTGGCATAAGAAAGGGCCAAAGGTACATGAAACATTATTTGAAATAAACTATAAAAAGGCAAAGAATACCAAAAAGAAATCTGTATGTGCTTTGGTGATTACAGAAAGTCTTTCTGCTGTGCCAATCATATCAAGTAGGTAGGATGTTTTGAGAACAACAGGAATCCCAGAACATCTCTTTATACCCATGCAAAAACCTATGCACAGGTCGAGAAGCCACAGTGTGCACAGAGGGAAACTGATTGGCTTCAAGTTGATAAAGAAGTGAGACATGGTTGTATGTTCTTTTATTTATCCCATCTACTCTATGTACAGAATTTTTATTGAGGAAAGTTGGACTGGAGGAAGATGTGCATAGAGCATAAATCTTTTCCACCTGTGTGGAAGATGATAGTTGAAAATGCAAATGATCTGCAAGCTCTAGTACTAGGCACACACACCCCTAACTACCTCAATTACAACTACAACTGGCCTTAAATGCAAGCTACTCAATGCAAGGAGCCTTGTGAATAAAATACCTGAATTTCTCCTCTTATTAAATATGGCTAACTTTGACATCATATTTGTCTGTGAAATATGGCTCAATGCATCTCTCCCTGACTCCATTACCACAGTAAGAGACAATCATGTTTAACGATCAGGTTGTGAAATCCATAGAGGAGGTGGTGTTGCTATCTTCGATAAAAAGTCCTTACGTACATCTAAAAAATATCCAAATTACTCAAGAGTTTGTTCTTCCTGAGACCATTGTCTGTGAACTGTCCTTAAATATCACATTTCGATTCTTATTATGTTACAGAGCCCCTGATTATGACATCGGACATGTAAATAAGCTAAGTTCACTACTAATATAGGCAACATCCTGCCCACACACTTTTATCTTTCTTGGTGACTTCAATCTACCTCACATTAACTGGACCCTAAACAAAATGTAAAAACTGAACCACTTTGACAAGCACCTTCTGACAATGCTGTAACAAACCTGGGACTTGAACAAACTAGTAACAAACAGTACTTGACATAACAACTGCTTTGATCTCATTTTCTGCTAATAGTTTTGAGTTTCAATTTACAGAATACAATTCAAGAACCCTTTTCCAACAGTGATCACAGACATGATGAATTTATGTCTCAACATACGTCCACACAAAAATCAACACAATGATGTTGATCCCAATTATTAACTTCAAAAAAAGACATCTATGATCTTATAGCAACGATCTACTCAATCCCTTGATTGGCAATTCCTATTCACTGGATTGCATTCTGTTGAAGTCCTTACAACATATTTTTACTTGAAGTCAAAGAGTAATCAAAACCTATATGTACAATAACAACTCAAAAACCCAGAAAAAACAGATTACCCAAAACAATAAGGAAGCTTCAATTCCAAAAAGAGATCACTTTGATGGAAAACAAATCTGGCCACATTGCCAACTTCAAAAAGCTGATACAAAAATTTATGCACCAGATTAAAGGCTGGAATGCACCAATTATCACATTAACAAGGAGGAAACTTTCTTATGCACCCAATTGCTACTCACACTTTCTACAATTTTGTAAACAAAAACTAAAGGACTCAAGGTCCATCTCACCCCTGAAAGGACCTAATTGGTAAGACTGCAATGATGACACCATTAAAGCCAACCTCTTTAACACATTCTTTGGCTCAGTATTTGCTAAACAGCAATTGGATCATGCCCAGTATTTACCTGCTGAACCACAGACAACAACAATGATCTACAACATAACAATAATATCAATTTTTACAGAAGACAATGTTGAAAAAGGCACTACGCAATCTAAAACCATCTTCAATCTATTGGACCAACGGAAGATGTTCCTACTTTTCTTAAAAAAAAGCTATCTCCACTGCCTATAAGGCTGAACCTCTAAGCTTAATCTTTTGAAAAATCTTTCAGGACCAGCTTCCTTGCCAAAACTATAGGCCACAAGCCATGGTCGGTCCCCATCTGGAAAAAAGGGAGACCCCAGCCTAGTGAAAAATTACAGGACCAATCTCTTCATGTTGCATCACCTGTAAATCATGTGGAAATCAATTTATTAATCAATCCATTATCCTCCCTTAGAGGACAACAACCTACTGTCTAATAAACAATTTGGTTTCAGAAAAAATTATCGTGCAATCTCAACTCTTATACTGCAAAAAATAATGGACTACACAACTCGATCAGGGCAAAGCCAAAAAGAACGCAATTTACACAGAATTCTGTTAAAGCCTGGATTCAGTGGTAACATGGACAAACTCATTCCTAAAACTAAAATCTTATGGTGTCTCTGGACACCAGCATAACTGCATAGAAGCAATTCCTGTCAAACTCAGACAACAAATGGTCAAAATTGGGAGATCCTATCAATTCTGTTACCTGTCAAGACGTGGGTTGTCCCCCAGGCAGTGGTTCTAGGACCAACTCTCTTCATACTCTACATAAATGATCATCTGTGATCATTATTAAGATCAACTGCGTTTCTCTTCACGGCGCATGTAAAGCTATTCAACACCACAAACAATACTGCTACCCTTCAAAAGACCTGGACTAGTGAATTCAGAATGGTTCAAAACAATTTGCAACAAATTTGCAACAATTAAATGCTGCTGTCTTACATATTGGCAAAAAAAAATTCAGAAAATAAACTTAAGGCTGAATAGTCAAGATCTTGTGATGATCCAACTCTGTCAAGAATCTTGGGTACTCATCTCTAATGGTCTAAGTGGCTAGAGCCCACGGTAAACTACATAAGCCAAAAAGGCTTAAGAGTGTTAACCCAATCTTACGTGCTTGTTCTCTGGTAATATTACGCTACTAAACTAGAGCATCAAAACATTTGCAAGGACCAATTCTTGATACAACACATCATCTGGAACCCACATTATGTATCTTGATATTAACACCAGTGAGAAAAGTTCCAGAAATATTTCACAAGAAGAGTTTCTCACTCCTTCTACTCGTTGCCAGAATACTTTATGCCACCAGACTTAAAATTTTCTAGACTAGAAAACCTTGAATTACGCCGACTCTAGAGTATGTTTTCCACTGTCGTTTGGTCTGATCTAAGTTATTGAATATAAAATCATACATTGCAATGACTTATCTGCTCAATGAAATACTTCAGCTTCAACCATAACAATAGCACACAACTAGATTACAAAACTCAAAGGATTTACCGCACCAAAAACTGATTGTAGGAAATATGACTTCAGCAAACAGAGTGAGTCAATGTCTGCGAATACTCTATCTGACTCGTGGTTTCTTCCCCAAACCCCAAAAACTTTAAACCTTAGGACTTTCTACTATTAGACCTCACCCCTTTTTCTAAGAGGTCTGTAGGGCTGTGCATAAAGTGCACCAATGTGCTACCAGTTCCCTGTCTCTATTGTTTCTTTTATTTTTCTTATATGTATTCCATGTATTCATAACTGATGTTTTTACTATATAACCTATTATTCTGTTTAAGCAATTGACAAACCAAATAAAATAAAAAATAAAAATAATAAAGTCAAGGGACATGCTTGAAACAAATGTGATAAGTTTAACTATAAAAGACTAAATTAATGATGATGGAACATCAATTAACCTTATATGTTAAAGTAGTCCTCAAACTTACAGCCACAATGAAGCCCAAAATTGATGTTTGCTAAGTGGAAAAATTTTGTTAAGTGAGTTTTGGCCTGATTTTTCCCACCCACAGTGTAAGTGAAATTCTTGTGAGTTGTTAAAGTTTAGTAACCCAATGTTAAGTGAATCTGGTTTTCTCCATTGACTTTTGCTGTCAGAGATTTTATGATTCAGGAACACTGCTGCCAATTTCATACAATGTGAGCCAGTTGCCAAACATCTATATGTAAATCATGTGACCACGGGGAATGGTCATTAAGTGGAAAAATTTGTCACTTTTTTCAGTTGTCGTTGTAATTTTGAACAGTTACTAAGCCGAACTGCTGAAAGGACTAGCCATACAATTGTGTAATCTTGATGTTTTGTAAAAAGAAAAGAAAGAAGAAACCCTCTGTATTCTTAAAGAAAGCAATATTTCCCTGATTGCTCTCAAGTTAACTTCTGATTGTTAAAGGCTCCAAGTTTCCCACTATTTAAAAGCAATGGGTTCCAAGGGATATCTGCCTTCTCACTATTTTTTTAACAGTTTGGGTTTTATTGAAGCCACTTTTTCTTCTCTTTATATATGATGGATTTGTAAGTTGTATGGATTTCATTTTAATGTTTTTTAAAAATTGTTCAGCAAGAGAAAATTAGATGTCGTCTAACTGAAGACATTGCCTTAATAAAAGTTTAAGATATTTCCTAATATTATTTTATATAGACTTGCTTCTAAGGATTTTAAGACAACAGTAGAGAGCACTGCAGCCAAGTGGACATGAAAAGAAACGAGTTATGAACCTTCATTATTTAATTTGAAAATGGGTTCTAAATGTTCCAAACGTTGTTATTAAGCTGCAACATTACTTTATTTTGTTCAGCAGGAGTTCCACCAAATTGAGTAAAGCTAAATAATGAAGTTTAATTTGGAATATTTGCCTGTACAAAGTGAAAGAAGAAAAAATAAAATTCCAAAACAAAAATCATTTTTCAATAAAAGATTATGGTAATAAATTGGAAATTGTTTGTGAGCTCGATTTCTATTGTTGATAGTGCCACACCAAATTTAGGCAACATTTTCCCTTAAAAATAATACTGTGCTTGCACAGAATTCATAATTTTAAAGAGGTAACTCATCATACATTTCAAGAAACTGTGACATGAGCTAACAGAATGGTATGGGTTCCAAGACGAAATTAATTACTATGAGAAATGTATTGTAAAGTAATACATTTGTATCTCTTCTAGCCATGGTGCCAATTTCACAGGAAAACTCTAAATTCTAATAGATGGGAAGAGGAGAATGCCTACTTTTCTCTCTCAACATAAATTGTATAATCTAGTTAACCATATTATTTAAAAAATTGAAAGTCTTGAACTCCTTAACTATATGCTGAATACTGGCTCACAAACATGCTTTTTGGAAAAGGCAACTGATCTATTCTTTTATTTGCTTGAGATGTTTTGACTTCTCATCCAAGAAGCTTTTTCAGTTCTGACGGTTCTTCATTCCAAGAGGCTTGTTCAGTCAGAAACTGAAGAAGTCTCTTTGGATGAGAAACAAAACATTCTTTAAGCCCAAAAACAAAGAAAGTCCAGTTTGCTTTAGGAAAAAAAAAGAGAACACCTTTTGGACAACCATGACCTGGCATGACTGGAGAATCTCTATAGATTATTATGGCTTTCTCAAGGAACAATGCATATCTGCTCCTAATGGGATTTCTAGTTATTTTTCTTTATCGTTGTTTAGGATATTGTATGAAGAAGCATGCATATTTTTTTTCTCAAAACCATATTTCTAGGACAATCATAAAAGCAGAGATTACAAACCTGTGGTTTTAGCGCGATAGGTTAGTTATTCTTTTCAAAAAGACTCACTAAAATCACTGAGACTTAGATTTACTCCTTACTGGTTATAACTCCCCTAACTGCAATAATATAAATCTTAGTGCTGAAATAATGGAAAATACTTATAGCTTGGTTAGTATTTGGCAGTAGGTTTGCTCTCCAAGCTTGTTTCAATTTTTAGTTTCTGAACATGTCATTACCAATAGGGGGATAACAATCAGCAAACAGGGTTTTCTTGTCCTAGTCTCTGAGCTTTATTGTGGCACAGTTTTAGTTTCAGAAAAACTAATTTGAACAAGCTTTGGAGAATGAACACTGCCAAATCTAAGTGTATCTAATCAAGATTAACACATTTTCTGTGTCTTTTCAAGACACACACAAAAAGTTCAGGCATAAAACTGGGCAGTGACTGAAGAGTCCTGAAATCAAAGCGAAAAAACAAAGAGATCATACATTGTCATGAATAGAATAGAATAGAATAGAATTAGAATAGAATTCTTTATTGGCAAGTGTTGAATGGACACCACAAGGAAATTGTCTGGTGCAATTAGAGTTGAAGAAAACATCTAGTTTAACCATACAAAACCAGACATCCTGCGAAATTGGATCAGAGATCTCTTGCAGGAATTTACTATCCAGAAGGAAAACTCATGGAAGTCAGAAAGTTTCCTAACTTATTTCCTTTGTTAATTTTTTCATTGTCCTACTCTCTGTGACAACAGAAAAGACGTTTATTATTCAAATTAAAGTTAGCAGTGCTTGCTAGTCCATATATACTTGTGGAAATCTCTACTCGCCAGCCTTTTTGTATTATTTTACTTCTAGTAATATTTTTTATTTTTGCTTTTTATTTTATCCTTTTTCTTCTTTGGTTTTGGGCCTCTTTACTATTGGATTTTCTATTTGGATCATAATTGGCTACTCTATTTAGATGGAATTTGACAATGGTCCATAATTATGGGTGAACTGGAAAATGGAAATTTAAAAATAAAATAATGAACAAGAGAAACAAGAAGGAAGGATTCTTTTGGCTCTATTTCGTTTCTTAGAAATTCGCAATTTCTACATATGAGAAAACCTACAAGAACAAGAAGACTTGGGATTGAAGAAGAAACCATCACCTAATGAACAAGCAACTTTATTTGGGGAAGAAAGGGAAAGGAGAGAAAAGAAAATTGAGAATTTAGACTAAAAAAACAACCAAAAAGAAAAACAGGTGAAAGATGGACACAACAATCAGGAAAGCACAGAAGATAAGAATACAACCAAGAGGGGTGGAGTAGATTAAGCAGACAAGGGTGGTAAAAAGGGTAGAGTGGAGAAGCAAGGGAGGAAAGAAGGAAGAGAGCTACAAGGTTGAAACAAGAATGTAAAGAAACAGATTATTTAGAGTAATGGGTAAACATACAATTGAAAAAGAGATTTTCTGCAAAGGTACATAAGATTGTTTGTATTATGTATTTGAAATAAATGTACCAAAATTTATAAAAAATTGGCGACAAAAGTATTGTAATGTAACTTAGCGAATTCTTTTTAAATAAATAAATGAAATCAAAATATGAGAGAATTTGAATTAAAGAAAAAATGGAACATTGTCATTGTATAATATTTTAAAACATAAGTGAAATAGGGGGAAAGTAACTAGCCAAAATCTATTAAATGTTCCCATAGAAGCATTGATATATATTTAGAAAGATTGTGTTAAAATGTTTAAGACTTAAATGAATACTAATTTTAAATGATATAATTTTAATTGCTATGGATTGTGTTTTAATTAATTATATATTTTAAAAAAAAACTTTTTTTTTCCTTGTTTAAAATATGTGAGTCTATCTTTAGATGTACTACGCAGAATACTGAATTGAAAAAATTATGTGTTATGTTAAGCTTTAAAAACTAGGGGAAGGATAAGTATTGTAAGGCATATATCCAATCGGTCATTACAGAAAGAATTTTGTGTGTTAATGAGAAAAGATAAATAGACAGCTTGAAATAGGACCAGGACAAAGATATAGTTATAATGATTAAATTGAGATGAAATAATATAAAGAATTAAAGAAGTGAAAAGAGGGTGAGAAGCGTATATAGAAATGTAAAATAGTGAATAAGAAAATGAATGCTATTATTATAAAGTAAGCACGAAAACTTGAATTTATGTTCTGTACAAAAAGATGTAACTCGGGATCAAACTGCCGTCAAAAAGATTTTTATGTTTCTTTATGTTTTGTGTTTTGTTGGTATATGTTTGTTTGTTTAAAAAATTAAATAAATTCATTTAATAAAAAAAAAAAAAGAAAATACGTTATTTCTTTCTCTGATAGGACAGTGTTCTAGCAACAGCGGTCACCAACGGTGGGGCGCAAGTCCCAGTGGTGGCTCCATGAGAAATTTGGTGTGTGGCCACAGAGAGAATCTCACCCAACAGAGCACCCCCCCCAAGCGCAATTAATCCAGGCTGCACGAAAACACAGGGCTGCCATAGCCGCACATGGCCCACCGGAACCCTCCCCCGCCCACTTCACTTCTTACCCAGAAACTTGTCCTGCTAAATTGCTTATTTTTCTGACATCATCTGTTCTGCTGTTGCGGGGAGATTAGATTAGCTAGGGAAGCAGGAAAATGGTTGGATTTCTTACTTTCTAGCTAATCTTAGATCTTCGGCTCTGCTTTTAAGCACAGCCAAACCTCCCTTAGACTGTGAAGGTTCTATTATTCAAGGTGGGGGCCAAGAAAAAAACCTTCATGGCAAGCAAATTTATGTGACAGACTCAGATAGATGATGGCAGTATAGATAGATATCTGAATGAATCTGTGATTCTGTGAGCAACTCCAGTCTGCCTTGCCTGCTTTGCCTGATTTTGGGTAAAAGTTGCTCTTTTTTATAAAAAATTCAATATTTATATAAATATTTATAATATTTACATATAATATGTAAATAATATTTACATGTTCAGCCAGTCACATGACCACCAAGCCACACCCACAAATTAGGCCACACCCATATAACCAGTTAGTGGTCCCTGGGATTTAAAATTATGAGTTTGGTGGTCCCTGAGGTCCAAAAGGTTGTCAACCCCTGTTTTAGAAGATATTGGAAGACTGCTATCATATTTTCCCCTCAGCCAACTATTTTTAAGTTAAATCTACCCAGATCCTTTAGCTATTGCTCATATCCCTTGATTTTTAGATCTCACATCATCTTGGTAGTTGCCCTCAGAATACAATCTAATTTGAAACTAGTAGAGTATACCAAGGCAGAAGAGAGAGAAATAATTATAATGAATAAAGCCCCTAAATAGCTGCCTAATAGCATGCATAATAATATGATGGTTCAACTCAATATATATAATAGATTCTTCTGCCCCCAGAGATGTCACCCTGAGACTTTATCCTGACTGCCTAGTAATAGCAAACATCTCACCAGTAATTGTCCATCATTTCTTTTAAGAACCAGTATAAGCATTGAAGATTCAAAGTGAAATATAGCCATTTATTTGCAAAGATAGCCTTTGAATGCCTAGAGAAAGGTGGAGGGGGGTGACATACTATAGCAGCTTTAGGTCTTTGATGATAGATTAAAATGGAGCTTCTTAAAACCTGTGTTCAGAAAAGTGATAAGGGTCAGTGCAAAGAGTGGCAGATAATGAACAGAGGTTTATAGAGTATGACTTCCCGCTGTATTGTCTTGCCAAAGCTAACACATCCAAGGAATGGACCACACAAACATTAGAGCCAACAGGAAAATTATTTCAAGGGTAACTCAATTTTCTAAAAGGGTCTCACAGAAATAAGCAAGTAGTATGAGCATGCAGTAGTAAGGAAGAAGAATATTTCAGAATAATTGATAATAGCTGCATTGCTCATATTTTAAGAACTCCTTGAGTTTGGATTATTCTCCTCTCACGCTCATTTTAATTTGTTTTCTTATGACTTTATAGAGATAGATGAAGAATTCCTCCTGTGCTTTTATTTGTCTAATTTATGCAGTCAACCAAATTAATCCAATGAACATTTAAATCTAATGCTCTATATGCATCCAATCCCATTCAATCTCTAGCACCTTGTAAGAAGCAATCTCAAAAATTGGGTGCATTATCCCATGCACTTCAAAAGGCATTTGTTCCAATTCATATGGTGCTTAGATGAGCACTGAAAATATACACCTGTGCTATTCTGTGTATCGCAGTTTATCTTCAAAAAAGGGTTTAATAGAGAAAATATGCTATAATCAAGCTTTCATGTGAAATCCAGAGTACATACTTCCTCTGTGGAAGTCAAACACGCAAACAAGATAAATGTACTACTTTATTGCCATTTATCTACTCAGGCAACTGCTATAAATATTACTGGAATTCAGGAAAATGTAAAGCCTGTAACTGCTTTGAAATGCCCTATCCATAACTTTGCAGATTGTATTTCACTTGGCACCCTAGTTCAAAGTTATTGTATTATCTCCTCATTCATTAATTATTCTTCTAGTTAGTGGGTGGGCTGGAGAACTGCCTAAGGCAGCCTTTCCAAAAGTGGTGTCTTCCAGATATGTAGGCATAGCAACTCATAGGCCCCTAGTTTATTTCAGGGAAGTCCCCATACATATGTAAGAACATGAGACTTTCCTTCTTCACTTTGCTGGTAAACCCCTGACACATTATAACATAGGAAACTAGGTAGCTTGTGTCTACTTTACTTTTGAAGACCAGATTTCATTGGAGAGAGAACATACACTTGCAGAGAGCCAATTCAAGACCCTTTCTTGCCTGAAGCCAAGGTTAAAATATCTTCCTCCTTCTCATTCCATGTTGAGAAGAACTAGATTGCTTGATTCACTGCAGTTCAGTTCTGATGATGGAATAACCAGTCTACCTTACAATGCTTGAAGGAAGTTTGGGGCGGGGGGAATAAACCATGAACAGGGAGTCCTTGACTTGTGATCACAATTGAACGCAAAATTTCCATCGCCAGGGAAGATAGTTGTTAAGTGCCCCTGACCTTACCTGCCACAGTTTTTAAGTGAAATCCTGCAGTTGTTAAGTTAGTAGCATAGTTATTAAGTTAATTTGACTTTCCTTTTGAATTTGCTTGTCAGAAAGTCACACTGGGTGATCTCGGAACACTGCAACCATCATAAATACAAGCCAGTTGCTAAGCATCTGAATATTTGGGGGGATAAGTCATAAGGATGAAAAATGATCATGTCACTTTTTTTCAGTGCGGTTGTAACTTTGAACAGCCCCTAGACAAATGGTTGTAAGTCAAGGACTACCTGTAGTCCATGCAGTTCTCTTTTGAACAAGAGTGTAACATTCCAGCACGGTGGACTAAGGAGAAATAGCAAAAAATCTTCTGCTCTCCAACATCTGTCATTTGAACCAGCCTATCATTCCACCTAATGTTTAAGTGATAGCCAGTGACTGAGCCATTACTGTCACTAAAGACATGCTAAGTAGGGTTATCCAAAATTAACAAGTCAATCACAGCTTATCAAGGGTTGCATACATCCCCTTCCCATTTGGCTGCCATGTGTCCTGTCTTGTCTTGTCTTCTGAAAATAAAACAGAAACAATAAAGCCAACTGTGCTTGTGATATGGGAATCCTGGGCCTGCATAACATTTTATTTCTGAAGATCTCTGTTTATTACCTCCTGATACGCTGAGAACATTCCTGCATGCCTTTCCACATGGAAGCACAAAATATTCGGCATTTTCAGCTTAGACCATACAATGTTATCTCCTTCTGCTGTCTTATGTAACTCCACAGGAATGTTGAAAGACTTTCCGGACTCTTGGAGGTTTAGAAGGTGAGGAAGGCAAAGGGGGGGGGGGG
>BHFT01047486.1:0-25793 GCA_004320025.1 Laticauda laticaudata | reverse complement strand
AAGGGGGGGGGGGGAATGGCTGGAGGCTGGAATCTGATAGATCACTGCATTCATTTTTTGGGGCAATGGAGTTATTGCAATTAAGATACTGGCCGGATGTGTGGTCTCGAGTTCGGCTGATACGGAAGGAATGTATTGATAGTACAAACTCACAAAAAGTGATTTGGAAATTGGTCACATTCTATATGTCCTTAAGCAAACGATACTACTATATATGGAAGTATTAACTGAACATATGCAATAACCCCCCAGCTGTTCTGTATATGTTATAATGCTCCGTTCTATGGGAAGTGGTTTGAAATATTCTATGGGAAATGGTTTAAAATAGCCATAATGCGAAACACATGGTCAGCATAAACTTTTTAAGTGCCTAGAAAGCAGGCTTAATTTTGGGCATATTAACTGTGCAAAACCATATATGTCTGCTAATAATTAAGAGTTTTGAATGGTGAATCTTTCTTCCAGATAAGTATTTTAAGAGTGGCCCTTTTTCTCAGGTAGGCAGTAAATCAAACAGAATGTTTTCAGCTCATCAAATCTAGTTTTTTTTTTTAATGGCATACGAAAAGGCTTTTAATTTAGCCTTTTTCCTGAAGTATTTGTTTGCTGCATAAAAGAAGAGAATTATTTTCACGCACACACATTCATTCGTAGACCATTTCACTCCAAGGCTCTAAGTGGGAGATATAATCAAATGACAGTAAAATACACATGATAGTAAAATTCAATATATGCCATCCAGAATCATTTCAACAGTAAGATGGGTATACAGAAGAAAATCACAAAATAATAATGATGGTATGAGCAATAATGTGCAGATCTTATACCTGTTATTTATATCCAAGGACCTTTTGAAAGGGCCAGTTAACCATTCTCCACAACATCATGTGAGTGAAGACATTGTTGCCGGGAGTGAATAGACCATTCTGAAGGAGGGGAGCAACTCAAGGAAGAAAGCACTGATGATGTTACCTAGTTTGGTAAATGAAATGTCTTCAAGAAAACTACCAACCTCACAGAGGAACCCACAGTTTAACTCTGAGTGTATGTCAGTGACGATTCTCAGTCATCCAGGAGTTGTCAGAAAGTTGAATCATGGCAACTGGACTTTTCTTTTTCTTTTCTTTTGTTTGAAACATTTAGCTGCTTTTCCAAGTAGCTTCTTTCTTTAAGCCCATGTCACACTGCACCAACGGATGCAAAGAGGATGTAAAACGGACAAAAAAGCTGCCGATCCGTTGGAAACGCGATGCATCCGTTGTGTACTCACTGCGTTCCGTGATTCATACTCTCTATCCGTCCAGCATCCGTCTACTGTATGTTTCATTCCGCTCAAAAAGTTTTGAGCTGCAACAAAACTTTTTGAGCGGATGAAGTATCCAACATGTCAGTTATACATCCGCTACGCGTATGGGGAACATCTGTTATATGTCCATCGTCATCCGTTATGTGTCCGCTATATCCGCTAGGCATCCGCTGCGCATGCACGCAACTCAAATCCGCTCCAGCGGAAAACGGACACAGGGAGGAAGCAAAACAGACGCGGAACGGACACACAGCGTTAGTAGCACGGATGTAGAAAGGATGAAAGCGTATGCAAGCTCGGATATAAAGCATTAAAACGGAAAAAACGTTCGTACAGGGGATGTATCTCGGATATTTAGGATGTCTAGAGGATCCATCCGTTTTGCATCTGCGCTATGTCCTCCCCTCCGTTCTTTTCCTTCTCTTTATGCAAATTTTTGCCCCTTTTGAGAGCGGATAAGAACGGATGGAGCCACCCCCGGATTTTTGGCCGTCCACTGTGTCCTTTTACATATGTTTTGCATCCATCAGGCGATGTGACCTAGCCTTTAACCCTGAGCTTTGTTTTTAAACCTGAGCTACAAATATTCTCTTCTTAAGGAAGCATTGATGGTTCTTCTAAGAGCTGTGGTGGCGCAATGGTTAGAAGGCAGCACTGCGGGCTACTTCTGCTGACTGCCGGCTGCCAGCAGTTGGGCAGTTCAAGTCTCACCAGGCTCGAGGTTGACTCAGCCTTCCATCCTCCTGAGGTCAGTAAAATGAGGACCCAGATTGTTGGGGACAATATGCTGACTCTGTAAAATGTTTAGAGAGGGCTGTAAAGCACTGTGAAGTAAGCACTATGAAGTAAGTCCAAGTGCTATTGCCATTGCTATTCATTCACCCAGAATGCCTGCTTCTGGGTTTCTTGGTAGGAGAAGATCTTCAACAGGTGTTCTCTATTTACCCATGTCAAGCAAGTATAATTTACATGAGGAAACAGTTTTTTAAGTTATCTAGGTCCCAGGCCATATAAGTAATAGTCAGCACCCAGCATTGTTTTCAGTAACGACCAAATGTAGCTCCCATGGCAATTACTGTATTTGGGGTACTATACTTCATTCTGTGCCTAGTTGAAGTTGCTGACTGGACTTCAAGGGCAGCAGAGAAAAAAAAGTAATTGAAATGGATTAAGTATGTCATTCCTTGTTTCCATCTGATTTCCAAAAATGTATGGTGATTTATTTATAACACTTCTGAATATCCAAAGAAACACTCTAAGTTAAAACGGGATTGTTTTCCAAAGAAGAAGCACATTCAGGGAAGTTAGTCTGGCAGTAGTTGGTATAGGAAAGGAAATCATTTTATGGGAATATTCTGCTCTTTCTTGGATTCCATTTTAATGTCTTCTCCCTCTTTTTGCTTAATATAAATTGAACCTCTCATTATTTTTGGATAATTTCACATGTCAATAAAGTTAGTCCACCTTTTCCCACAATAGATTACATAAAAGAGTCACATAGTTTAGCCATTTGCTTTGCTCTCCTTTTGTACTGCTTTTTGGGTAAAGATTGTAGCATTTTTAGTACAGGAGCTAATTTTTTTTTAATCTTCCACTAACAACCTTTTCTTTACAGTATTTCTTTTTTCCTTTTTGGCATAATTTGTACTTGAATGTAATGGGGAAAAAGCAAGACTTTATTTAACTTTATTTTTTGTTTCCTTTTTATAAATAGCTTTTGGCTCTTTGTCTTTTATTTAGACCACACTGACCTTGAGCAGATAAGAAATATGAATTAAAATGTTAAGTTTTTCTGGGTATAGATAACACAGTCTCATACTTAAATTCCACAAAGTTTGATAGAATATTTTTACAGTCACATGAATAGAGGTTAGAAATCAAATGTAGGAACTGAATCAGCATTCTGTACATGCATAGCTAGCAACATCACAGCTGTTGATACATATATGATCTTATCGTATTCGTATTGGTGCATATTTTATATCCAAAACAATTACTTCCAATTAAGTCAATCTACAATAAACAATATTCAAAGTAGAAGGCAACCCAGCTTTCTGTAAAGAATGGCTTTAAAATTGCATGCAACTCTCAGTAAACTTGCTTTAAATTGGTTTGATTATTGCACAGGGAAGACAACATTACATTTATTATGATAAGTCACATTAGTCTCTGAAACTAATTATGGCATCTATTCCAAAGGCTGATTCTCATGTTCCAGTTTTAAGCTGCATTTTCTCGGGTATCAGTCAAACAGCATGCAATATACTTGCAACAGGAACAAATATAATTAAAACTATTCCACTAATGTATTTAGACTATTCCACAATTGTCTCTAAGTAAATGCTGTTGGCATGTGTCAGTAGTACAGGTAGTCCTCGACTTGCAACCACAGTTAAGCCCAAAATTTACATTGTTAAGTGAGATATTTGTTAAGTGAATTTTGCCTCATTTTACGACCTTCCTTGCCACAGTTGTTAAGTGAATCACTGCAATTAATAAGTTGATTGTTAAATGAATCTGGCTTCCCCATTGACTTTGCTTGTCAGAAGGTCACAAAAAGGGACACAGTAACAGTCATAAATATGAGACAGTTGCCAAGCACCTGAATTTTGATCATGTGGGAGGCTGCAAAGGTCGTAACTGTGACAAATGGTCATAAGTCACCTTTTTCAGTGACGTTGTGACTTTGAACGGTCAGTAAATGAACTGTTGTAAGTCGAGGACTACCTGTACACAACTCTACGGTTATATTAAACTTTGTTTAGTCTGTCAAAGGCTGAAATCCAAGGGTGCTTGGGGTCAGAGCCTGCATTGATAGAGGTTTCAGGAGTTTTCAGAGAGAAATTGAGTAACTTAAACTAATTGCATTCATTGCAAGGCTTACGGCATTTATTTTATCCCTTAAATCTGCAACCTGAGAAATGCACTAAATAAATAAATAAATTCTGAAGAATCAAAGTTCTGATGACTGCATCAAGTATACAAAGACAGGTTCTGCTAGCAATCTAGAAATCCCTGACTTTCACAGATAATCACAGATAATCAGAGTTGGAAGGGACCTTGTAGGTCATCTAGTCCAGGGTTCGCCAATCTTTTGGACCTCAGGGACTACCAAAATCATAATTTTAAATCCTGCAGACTACTAATATGAACTTTGACCGACAGTGGCTTGTTGATGTTGGTGGGAAAGTCGGTTCCATGTTCCACTCCTGCAGTAGTCACAGGACTGGCCCTTTGGTCATTCTGGAGCAGCTGTTCCTCCACCTGGGTACACTGGCCTGCCATGGACTGGAGGAGCTGGTCTGGGATGACCAAAGGGCCAGTCTTGTGACTACTGCAGCTCTGGAATATGGGACCAACTTTCTCACCAACTTCAGCAAGCCACCCTGGGGAGTATTTCCCTCCCCTGCTGTTGGCCTTATCTTCCAGTTCCAGCTCGTGTGTCTCTACTCAAGGTTTGTGCTCAGCTGAAGGGTGGGGGCCAGCGGGTGGACAGGCAGTGTGGGTAGTACAGCCTTGTGTTCCCACGCAGCCTGGATTAATTGCTTTGGAGGGTGCTTGGGAGGGAGATGTTTCTCTGTGGACCACCAAAATTTTCTCACAGACAACCCATGGTCCCAGCCCACCAGTTGGTGACCACTGATCTAGTCCAACCCCCCATCTATGGTCCACTCTTACTAGACTTTCTAAGAACCTGTTACCAAGGATGGGATTCAAATTTTTTAATAACTGGTTCTTTGGACATGGTTAGGTGGGAGTGGCCATGTGACTGGGTGGGCATGGCTTTTTTTGCAGCACCCCCCACCCCCATTTTTGGACCTTCTGGGCCTCAGGAAAGCTTCCTTGGGGGGTGTTTTTGCTCCCAGAAGGCTTCCCTGGGGCTCAGAAAGGAAAAAAAATGGAGTGGGGGCGTGTAGCATCTCCTCATGCTCCATTTTGGGGCCTTCTGGGCCTCAGGGAAGCCTCTGGAGGGAATTTTTGCTCCCATGAAGCTTCTCTGGGGCCCAGGAAGGCAAAAAACATGGGGCAGTGGGGTTCTGTACCCCTCTCTATTTTTTGCCTTCCTGGGCCTCAGGGAAGCCTCCTGGGTGAAGCAGTAAGTAAGCGAGGGGAATCCCGGCATACCTGATCATAGGAACAGCTGATGTTGGGAGAAAGAAAAAAAAGAAATACCTTAAGGAGTGACTGGGCAGGGAAGAATGCAGTCAGTGATGCACACGATGTTGCGCATGTGCGATAAGGACTGACTGGGCAGGGAGGGGAGGGCAGAGAGGGGCGAGGCCAGCCAGGGACACCATTTGCCGGTTCTCTAAACTGCGCATAATCATAACAATCAGTTCTATACAACCGGTACGAACCGGTAGAATCCCACCCCTGCCTGTTATGTTATGGAGAGATAAATGCTTACTACAAAATGTCCAGAGCTGAAGGAGTTATTTTATATTGCATATACAATGCATGATTATGTGCCACTATTACTATAGTTAAAAGAGCATCTCTGCCCTGAAAACCAGTTTGTGTAGTGGGAAAAGGCCCCTGACTATAAACTGGTAGACCATGAGTTCTAGTTGTGCCTTTAGTACAAAGTCAGGTGCCTTAACCACTTGGGACATCAGGAGAAATTTTCTGACAGTGAGAGCAATCAACCAATGAACAGAAGTTGCCTTCAGAAGCTGTCGTCACTGGAGGCTTTCAAGAAGAGACAGGATGGCCATTTGTCAGAAATGGTGTAGGGTCTCCTGCTTAGGCAGGGGGTTGGACTGGAAGACCTACAAGGTCACTTCAACTCTGTTCATTTGAACAGTCACTTTCACTCAGATGTGGCAAACCACTTCTGAAAAACCACTTGCAGGGACTATTTCAGGTGGTTACCAGGAGTCAATGCCAACTCAAAGACACAAAAACAAAACATCCATATCCCAGACCTTCAGTATTTTTTTGAAAAACATTTTAAATTCCTTGTTCATCTCCCACTGGTAATCTAAATCAAATACTCTTAATTCCAAATAATAAACTTCAGGAAAAAGTATTATATAGCTACTTCAAAAATATAAACACCAAAGAATCAACACAAAGGAACAATGGGTTCTGGTAAGCGTTTGAGGGAAAGAATTCTTGTTAACAGATGATGGCTGTTATACAATAAACATTTTAAAGACAATCATGATCTCCAGCCATAAAATGACATCCTGGCTCCAGCCAGAGACTCTATAACATTTGGCCACTTGCTTCACAAATAGGTAGAAGCTATTTCAGCACCAGTGCATCATAAATGTATAATGCTGCCATACTTTTAAAGAAAGGATGGTATATTAAAAACTGCAAAAAGCCCAGATACCGGTACATATTTTATATATTCTGTTCACCTGGTAGCATTATCTCCTGATATTATTGGAAGCCATTTTTAATGGGGAAAAGTGCCCCAATGAAGAGTATCTTGATTCCATTTGTTATACAAGGAGTAGTACTCATGGCCTAGCCGTTTTTTTAAGATAAAAATGGTCTCGCCATTTTTGCAAAGTACCATTGAGTGAATAGAATAGAATAGAATAGAATAGAGTAGAGTAGAGTAGAGTAGAGTAGAGAAGAATAGAGTAGAACAGAACAGAACAGAACAGAACAGAATAGAATAGAATAGANAGAATAGAATAGAATAGAATAGAATAGAATAGAATAGAATAGAATAGAATAGCAGAGCGATGGCATTCAGGAAAAAACCTGTCCTTGGCCGCTTGACTCAAACCTTCATCAGATAAGGCTCTCCCATGGAAATCTGCCAAGTTGCACAATAATGTGTATACCATGAGGAAGTAAAATCTCCTCCAAAAATCCTTTTTGTTTTGAAAAATAATTTTGTCTAGCCATCTGACATTATATTAAGTCCAGACTCACAATGATTGAACCAGCCTATACGATTGCTGAACAGATGATATAATCACAAAATCCCCACCACAGTTTGCTGGGTCCAAGTATTATTGCGCTCCTTTTCTCCTCGCCTTAGTATCCCTTCAGGTGTTAGCATACTTCACAGCTGGCAGCCAAAACCACCTTTGCAGTATGGCGCTAGCTCTCCTTCCACAGCTGTTATTATGCCACAATGACAAAAATACAGTGTGAGTCCAGGGACTGGAGGGACAGAGATCTGTCTCTGCACCATCCGAAATTGTCTGGGCTGATCTCACCTCTTGAAGTCAGATAGAATAGTTTAGAATAGTTTAGAATAGTATAGTATAGAATAGAATAGAATAGAATAGAATAGAATAGAATAGAATAGAATAGAATAACAGAGTTGGAAGGGACCTTGGAGGTCTTCTAGTCCAACCTTCTGCTTAGGCAGGAAACCCAACACCACTTCAGACAAATGGTTATCCAATATCTTTTTAAAAACTTCCAGTGTTGGACCATTTACAATTTCTGGAGGCAAGTTGTTCCACTGATTAATTGTTCTGACTGTCAGGAAATTTCTCCTTGGTTCCAAGTTACTTCTCTGCTTGACTAGTTTCTCCTTCATTAGTTGGTAAAAACTGTCAGATTATACGTATGACATAAACTGTGTTGGAATAAACCTATGTTGGAAAACATTAACTTAACCCAGGTACTTAAATTTGCCTAAGGCCATATCAAAAAACAAAACAAAACAAAAATGGGTACTACAGCTTGTTTGCATCTCAGATACATACAAGTAAGAAAAGGAATATAGGTGTTTCAGTTATAAATGCATACTTTTTTGCCTGGACATCAGAGATGGCAGTGACTTCAAGATGGCATGACAAGGCAATTGAAGCCCCATCTCTTTTTACACAAATAAGATGCATATATGTAAGGCATATTAAAAGGTACACAATGATTGTTTCAGTCACACCTGCCATTTGAAGCTGGGTATTGCACTGGACACCCCAGCTGTTCCAATCAGGGGGCCCGGCCCCCATTAAGTTGTCTTCTTCTGTATATTCCAAAGATCAAAATGGATACAACTAATAAATATCCTCACGGTACGTATTTTATCTTCCTTGAGTAATTATAGGAAATACAAAGAAATCTCCAAGAAAGATGTAGAGGAAGAAAAAAAAATCTATTGAAAACAGCCAAATCACAATTCAAGCAGAATTTCTATGACACCTGAATACAATTAGTCAGCTCTTGGGAATATAATCATCATATATTAATGCATATGATGCCCAACTCTGGGTGGTTTACAAAAAGTACAAAAACATTCTTTTAAAAAACAAGAACAGTAACAAAAAAACAAAGAAGGTAGAAGACAGAAATAATGAATGGGAACAATGAAAAAAATCACTCATCCTTGCCAAAGGCTTTGGAGAAGAACCTTGGGACCTTTAAAACACCATTCAGGGGACAGGGGACCATTCATATCTCAGGGGAATCTCATTCCAAAAGACAACATTAATGAAGAATTATTAGATTTTTTAAAAAATCTGTACTTTTCCCTATCGGCATCATGGAAGCATAATGGACAATCAGGTTATGATGGTGTTATCCAGATTCAGTGATTGGTAGCTATCCTAATCTTGTTTTAAAAAGAACAAACAAACAATCCCTGGTCTGCACATAATTAAGAGAATGGCAGGAGGAGATTGGATGGTTGTTATGCCAAAATGCTAGGATAATTTTCTAGACATTTCCAAGAGGAAGTATTTCTTCTATGAGTCAGTCCTGTTTGGCCTCCAGGACTGCAGACTGGGGGAATGCTTGGATGCTTCCTCATCATATGAAGTCCAGGGACCTTGAGCGGATCACAACTGTTCTTGCAAGGCAAATGTCCCCTCCTCAACATCCTCTAATCAAACACAACACTCTAAGAACACACCACGTCATTTAAAGGCAGGAAAAGAAATTAAAATGCTTCCCTTCAAAACAACTCACTGAGCTCATTTTTCACATCCCCCGTGGACTTTTTGTAGTCTGAGGCTAATAGGCCAACTTCCACTACTGTCTCCCCAGAATTTTCTGCATAGCTACTACATCATTGTTACAACAAGGCTTTATTTGGGCAGTGAAAAAAAATGTACTTGTTTGTTTGTTTTGGCACCACCTTGACGGCCATGTAATTTAAAAGAATGTTGTAGGAGGAATCTCTCTTGATACAGTAATTTCAGCTGATATTCTGAAACAAAATGCTAGCTAGTGTTCTCCAGAGGCTTCACTTTTTTTAAAAAAAAGTACAGATCTGTGTTGTTTATATATTAGTGACAGAAAATGGGCCTTGTTTCACTGTATAATGGCACAGAATGGGGAATGATCTCTCATTACTTCATAAATGTCTTTTATTGGCCCTGTCTTTGATTCAGAATTCTCCATGGATCATTATCTCAAACTAACAGAAAGAATGGCAAACAGCATTTAAAATCGGGCATTCGGCATATACTCTTGTGTGACATAGCAGTAACTGTGAGAGGAATCTTGGTGTCTTAGTAGACAACCAATTAAATATGAGCCAACAATGTGCAGCCAAAAAAGCCAATAAAATCCTAAGTTGCATTAACAGAGGGATACAATCAAGATCAAGTAATACCACACCTAGAGTACTGCATCAAGTTTTGGTCACCACACTGTAAAAAAGATGTTGAGACTCTAGAAAAAGTACAGAGAAGAGCAAGCAGGAGGATTAGGGGACTGGCGACTAGAACATATGAAGAACGGTTACAGGAACTGGGCTTGGCTAGTCTAGTGAAGAGAAGGACCAGGGGGGACATAATAGCAGTCTTCCAATATTTGAGGGGCTGCCACAGAGCGGAGGGGGTCAAGCTGTTTTCCAAAGCACCCGAAGGCCAGACAAGGAATAATGGATGGAAACTGATCAAGGAGAGATTCAATCTGGAAATAAGGAGAAACTTTCTGACAGTGAGAACAGTCAACCAATGGAACAGCTTGACTTTGGAAGTTGTGGGAGCTTCATCATTGGAAGCTTTCAAGAAGACACTGGACTACCATCTGTCAAAAATGGTGTAGTAAGGTCTGCTTTGGTGGGGGATTGGACTAGATATCCTGCAAGATCCCTTCCAACTCCATTAATCTGTATCTGACATCTTGGTAGAAAGGAGAAGAGAAGAAAAGAATTGGATGCAGATGTTGCTACTTTTGGTAGACCTATTTGATGATTACAGCTATTTTTCTTATCTCCTGAATATATTCCTATTAGCTCTTAGTCTTTCTATGTCAGTGTTTGATCACTATCACCACCATTTTTTTCTAATTGAAATGGTATGTAACTGTATTCAACTATTTCATTTTTTATGATTCTCCTTCATGAACATTCTATCACAGAATGTAAAGCCCCTGTCACACTGCACCAACGGATGGAAAGAGGATGTAAAATGGAGAGAAACACTTGCCATCCGTTGATTAACGCGATGCATCGTTCTGTACTCATGCATACGTTTTGCTTCCTCTCTAATCTGTCCTCGCATCCGTTTATTTGACGTTTCATCCGCTCCAGCAAGTTTTTGAACTGCTCAAAACTTTTGAAGCGGAAAATTGTATCCAATTCGTTCGTTCTGGGCATCCGCTAGGCATCCTGCTAGGCATTCGTTTCGCATCTGTTTACGCATCCACTATATCCGCAAGGCATCCGTTTCAACATTCCACCAACTCACATTCCCGCTCGGGACCCGGGAGGAAGCGAACGGACACGGAAAACGGATTGGCAGAACGATGCTAGCGGATGCAGCAACGGAAACAAAGCAGTAAAACGGAAAAACTGTTCGGGCGAGAGGGGACCTTATGCTCGGATATTAGGATGCTCTAGAGGATGCCTAGAGGATGTAAAGGGTACACCTAGGGGAAACCTATACTGCCTATAAAAAGGGGGAGAACTCATCTGGATTTCACTTTCAGAACAGGCAGCCTGCAGTGCAGACCTCTGCAGCCTTCATCTGACTCTTCCTCTTCCACAGCATCCAGTCATGTCCACCGTGGATTGGTAACAAAGTCCTTTTGGCACAGCACCCTCCTTCTGCAACAGTGCGAAGCCATCTACAGGCTCTGTGAACTCTACTACGGGAAAAAGAAGGTGGCAAAGAAGCATCTGGGTATGAAAGATGGTTCACCAGAAGAGCAGAGGACGGACTGTACAACAAGCTGATGGTGGAGCTCAGGAACGAAGACACTCATATGCATTCCAGAAACTTCATGAGGATGCCTCCAGCCATGTTTGACAAAGTTGTTGGAGCGGCTGACCCGCAGGTTACCAAGCGCAAACACCAACTTCCGGCCCAGCCTGGAACCTGGGCTCAAGGTGGCACTCACTCTGCGCCACCTGGCCTCAAGGACCACCTACATGAGCATGCAGTACGGCTGGAGGGTGCCACACAATACCATCAGCATTGTGGTCAGAGAAGTGGTGCAGGCCATCATCAAAAGAATACAAGGAGGAGCTCCTCAGTACCCTCCACTGAAGAAGGATGGAAGAAAGTTAGCAGAGCGCAGTGGTATCAGAGGTGGAACTTCCCCCACACCGTTGGAGCCATCGATGGCAAGCACGTGGCCTGCAAAGCTCCAGCCAACTCGGGGTCCTCTTATCACAACTACAAGGCTTCTTCTTCAGCATCATCATCTTCGCCATGGTCGATGCTGACTACAAGTTCATGTACATCGTGCTTCAGGCAACGGCTCATCTTCAGATGCCGCAGGTATGCAAGCCAGTCACCTCAAGGAGGGGCTTGGAACGCAACTCATCATGGCTTCCCAATCCAGACCCCTGCCCAACGACACGCAAGATGTGCCCTACTTCATTGTGGGAGGATGACGCCTTCTCCCTCAAACCTACCTCATGAAGCCCTACACTTCCAGACTCCTCACCCGTGAAGAGAGGATCTTCAACTACAGGCTGTCCAAGGCAAGGCAGGTTGGTGGACAACGCCTTTGGCATCCTGGTCAACAGGTTCCAGGTACTTCTCACCACCATGCAGCATCGCCCAGAGACTGTGAGGAACACTCGTGAAAGCTTGCTGCATCCTGCACAATCTCATGCGCACAGCCGCTACCCAGTCTTGCAGAACAGGCTCGTGGACTCCAACAAGGCAATGGGGACATGGAGCCTGGGGAACGGAGGCAAGGGCGAAACCTGATAGACACTGAAGGATGTGCAAGGCCCCAACAGAGCCTCACATGAAGGGAAAGAAGCAGCGCAATCCTCCTGAGAAACACTGTGGCAACTCCCCAGCTTGGAGCAGTTGGAGTGTGGCAAGACAGGATGATAGATGCTTAATGGATGGCTTCCTTAGCCTGTCTCATCACATGATGGAGATTGGGCCATGTAGTTTGGGTGGGCCTACAGTGAACAGGCGCATTTAATAAAGAGTTGTGTTTATGTTGACATGTGTGGATGATTGATTACATTGTCTATTGATAATAAAGGGCCATAGCTGTCGGACCTGGGAGGGTGGACCATACAGTCCCATATGGCTGTAGCCTGGAGGTTTTCTATCCCACAGCTATTACCCATCCAAAGGTATCCCTGCCATCCTACTGCTATCTCTAACACATCCACAAGCAATGCAAAGGCTTAAACCATTTTCTAAAAGTTTCCACCGAGACTTTATTAAAAAAAAGAAATGAACCAAGTGTGTGAATCAAAAATAGACTTTATTAACAATAAGCTAATAAAACAAAAATGAGTCTCTGGCACTCCTCTTGGTCACTCAGTCTCAGGGGTGAAGGGTCCAGGTGCTGTGGAGGTGGCTGGTGCTGGAGTGCTTGTCTGATCCCCGCTATCATCAGCTCTTCCAGAAGCAGAAAGCAGCAGAATCCCTGCCCCAGAAGAGCGGCCTGTGCTGCAGAAGCCCCAGAGAAACCAGAGTGAGGGCCAGGGGGTGGGATGGTAGCCCTGTCCTCTTGTAAGGGCTGGAAGCAGATGGCTGAGGCTTTCTGTTCTTCCCATGGTTGTGGGGTTGCTGGGCTGGCAGGGAGGCTGGCAGGAACCAAGGCTGGCAGGGAAGGCTGGCAGGCAGGCAGGCACCAAGGCTGGCAGGAGGCTGGCAGGCCAGGCAGCACAAGGCTGGCAGGCAGGCATGAACCAAGGCATGCAGGAAGGCAGGCACCAAGGCTGGCAGGCAGACTGGCTGGCAGCAAGGGCTGGCAGGCCAAGGTAGAACAGCAAGGCTGGCAGGGGAGCGCAGGCGGCAGGCAAGGCTGTCATCCGTCTGGCAGCAGGTCTTTCCTCTGAAGGGTGACTGCTCCCAAGCTGCTTTCCTTATATCCGCGGGGCTTACGCAATGCATCCTCCCCGCATGCGCAATTAATGCTAGGCATCCGTTAGGCTTCCGCTGTGCATCCACTAGGCTCCACTGTGTATCCGGCTTCATCCGCTGTGCATTCCGCTGTGCATATCGCGTTCATCCGTTCCGCGTCCACTTTGCTGAGGTCCCCTGGAAGCTTAGCGGATGTGCCATCCCGCTCTCATCCGCTTCCGTCCACTGGGCCTTCCGTTCCGCATCGCCGCTTTCCATCGCCTCTGCGTCTCCCCGCGTCCGTTCCTTTCCGTGTTATCCGCTCTGGTTATGCAAATTTTTGCCCCTTTTGAGGCGGATAACAACAGATGGAACATTTTGCTCGTCCGTTGTGTCCGTTTTGCATCCGTTGGGCAGTGTGACAGGGCCTTAAGAAGATTCAGATCTTCTGCCTGGCTTTGCAATTTAATGCAATTGCAGAGTGATTGGTTGATTCTGCTTTTTTATATTCTTACTCATGCTCTTGATTATTCCACATTCTTGGACTTCAACACATGTGTGTGTTCATCCTTCACAAATAATGTCATTCTTTCTCTTTTCCTTTTTTTAAAAAACATTGTACTGTTACATTCTGCTCTGCTCATTAGTTTTATTCCACCAGGTTTCAATGATGCCTACTGAATCATATTCACTTTCCTGAATTAAAATTTCCAATCCATTCTGTTTTATTCTGTACATTCTGTATAAAACATTTGAATCCTTGAATTAAATAACTCGACCTATTCTTTCCTGAATTTCTGCGTTTATTATTGTTCAGCTTTCTGCATATAATTCCCAGTTTCATACTCAATACTTGGCATAACAATGTTTTATGACCAACATTTTCCTTCCACAAAGGTTTCATTTCAAAGCTTTCATTTCAAAACCTTTCAGATCAGGCTCACATATTGCCTTCCAAACATGTCCTTTCCACTTTGGTAAAGTGCAAGGAAAATGTTTCCTATTATCAAAGAAAGAATTGGTAACCAGCATATACAATTGTTCACCCATTGTCCATCCATTGTACTATCATCTTATGCAATTATTCCATTCCAGAATTTTGCTTCCCACACCCCACATGCCCAGGGAATTTGCTTCTGCAGGAAAAAGTGAAGAATACACTCCTTGTGCCTGCAGTAACTTCACATTCTCATTCCCATTGCTTGCAAAATGTTCAAGATTTTCTGAATGTGACATTCTCTCTCATGTGGACCATTAGAAGGGATTTTTGTCAGTAGGCCTAAAGAGAGTTGGGAGTCTTCTTTCACATCCTGAAAGTATGCCCCAGGAAAGTGGCATGCTTTCCTTCATAGATTGTCTGACCAAGAGACTTTTGCTCTGGTCCCTCTGTTAGAGATTGTCTATTTTCTACCATCCATTGTTTTCTCCTCTTCTAGGTGGAATGGAATAGATTAAGATTAGGATTAGAATAAGAATTAGAGTTGCATAGAGTAGAGTAGAGTAGAGTAGAGTAGAGTAGAGTAGAGTAGAGTAGAATAGAGTAGAGTAGAGTAGAGTAGAAGAGAAGAGAAGAGAAGAGAAGAGAAGAGAAGAGAAGAGAAGAGAAGAGAAGAGAAGAGAAGAGAATTTATTGGTCAAGTGTGATTGTACACCCAAGGAATTTGTCTCTGGTACATAGGCTCTCAGTATACATTCAACCAACAAAGTGATAGTCATAAGATACCTATAAGAGTGGGTATTTTGAGAATTAGGAGCCTAGAATACTCTTTCTCAGCTCCTGAAGCTTGCAGCAGCTATTCTTTGCCCAGGGACCTAGAAACATCATTAACAACAATGCTCTAGAACTGTGATGACGAACCTATGGCATGTGTGCCACAGGTGGCACACAGAGCCCTCTCTGTGGTCACATGAGCTGTTGCTCTACTGCACTTGCGCACATGCTTCCTACCAGCCAACTGGTCTTTGGGTCTCTGCCACGCATGCACAGAGGTGGGGCACATGTGCGGGGATGCACCCACATTGCATTTTGGAGGTGCACACAGATGTGCTTTGGGCACTCAATGCCAAAAAGGTTACCCATCGCTGCTCTAGAACTTACTCTGAACCTTTCAAGCTTTTTTGTTTTACAGGCTTTACCCTTTATTTCACATTCTTCCGTTTGTCCCTCCAGTCTTTCCAGTAAAAACAAAATGGCACCCCACTTGATTTCCTTGTCCAAATTACTGCTTGTTTTCCCTGTACACTTGTTGAGTGAACTTGATCTCTGGAGAGTTGGCTTCCTTATATGTTCCCCGAAGTTGCCTCACTGCTCCGATCATATGCAATGCAGAGCATTAGCAGCCCTCATTCACTGCTTTCTGCCTCTTCAATTGAATTCCCCTGCCAAATTCTTATTTGCTTTCCCTCATTGCTCACCTATTTCAGGTTTAGGAGCTCAGTTTAAAACAAGTTGGTTTTATTGATTTTCTACATCTTTTCCTTTTTCTATGGAATATTCCTATTTTCCTTTTAATTTCTTACTGAGATGAACCAATCAAGATGGAAATGAACACTTATCAATGTAATTGAGAAGCACTGGATTTCAAGTGCTGAAAACAGTGAATACATAAACACTCCTTGATTAGATATGTTGCCAATTAAACTCTTCAAGCATTCTGAGAGAGAGCCCCAGCAGATAGACCAGGCCATGAAATCAACTCCACAGGAAAGCTAAAGCAACTCCTATTGAGATGGGCTCTAACAAATAATCTTGGAAGTTTACTTGTTTTGTCCGTTTCTTCCTTCTTACACTTTAATGAATCAGGAGGTGTTTGTCTAAGCCACTTCTGGATGTTATTTGGATGTTCTGGACTTAAGAAACGCTTTAAGTTCTTTTGTTTAGGTAACCGCACCTGCATTATCTCCATCATCATCTTCCTTCCTTTCGACATTAACTAACTCTTTAGGAATTCTTTAATTCCCATAGAACAGGGGTATCAAACTCGATTTCACTGAAGGCCGCATCAGGGTTGTATTTAACCTTGGGGGGGGGTGGCTAGGGTGTGTGTGGCCCAGAGATGGTATTCAGCAGGTTCTGACCAGTTCTGGAGAACCAGTAGCAGAAATTTTAAGTAGTTCGGAGAACCATCAAATACCACCTCTGACTGGAGATTTTACAGTATCCTTCCCCTGCCACACCAACCAAGCCACAGCCACAGAACCGGTAGTAAAAAAATTTGAATCCCACCACTGGTGTGGCCAGCTAGATATCAGTCATGTCAGGGGCACCTGTGATGGTTCGAGCACTCTGCCAATTAAAATGGAGCTTCCTTCACTGTTTCCATGGTGGCCCTGCGGGCCAGATCTAAGTACCCTATGGGCTGAATCCAGCCTGCAGGCCCTGAGTTTGACACCCTTACCATAGAATATGGTTTGAAATGGCCCAAAATCTTGCAGGGAAGATTTGCAGCTCAGTTTTTGAGCAAATTGCATTAGGTTCGGTCTCCATCCTGGACATATGCAGGAATGACTGGAGAAGTACCATTCGAGAAGACAAAATTAAATGAGGCGAACCAATGATCTCAAACATTATAAAGCAGCTTCTGAAGGCCCAATAGTTGCTGTGCTTTGGGGCCGAGCAAAATTTCGAGCAATTTTATACTCCACAGTTGGAGCTGTGAAGTTACCATTAAGCCAAGACTTTCTCACAAAACTAAAGAATCTCTTGGCTGTTTGGTCTCCTTTAGATTTGTTCAGTGTCCTGAAAATAGACGTTGTACTAACTGGATGAGCTTCCATTTTAGTAGTGGGATGTAAACTCATAGTCAAACTGTATAAAACATGCCCCCAGTTAGTGTTGAATATTCTACTATCATATAAAAATGCAATACTTTTGTAAATTTTAAAAACTGCAATAGATTGTACCAAAGTGGAAAGAAACTGAGAAAAGACAATCTTTTAGACAATCTAAAAGACAATAACAGAAATATTAAGAGAAAGATTTATTTTGTTCCCTCTTTCAAAATGAAGGTCAAATCGGGAGAAAAGTCATTTGGCTTCTTATTTTCAATAAATCTAAGAAGACTTCCTTAATTTTATTTCATTCTTTGCACATCTAAAAGGGCTTTTAGCTTCATTTTTAAAGGAAAATTATTGTGGGAATAGGAGAACAAGTTAGACTCCCTTTCAACAAATATTTCAATAAATACACTACTTGAGAAATGCTACCTTCTGATGCAGAGAATATTCAATATAATTGCATTATGAACCAGATATTTTACATGTTTCTTTCAGAACCTCTCAATAGGTATCCATTTGTGTCAAAAACTCTTGTAGTTGATCAAAAAATGTTTTTCGAACATAAAGTTCCTTGGAAAGTATCATAGAATATAAATCACAAAAAAAGAGCACAACAAATGTCTTTAAAAGAAACACGAAAGACTTCTTGTCTCTATGTGATTTTTTTTATTTGAAAAGTGTACCATAGCCAAAAAGACCTATATGATTATCGCTATATGATTATTGCTATATGATTATTGCTATATGATTATTCATTCCCAGTTATTCATCTGCAGTAACAATTAAAGGGCATAAATTTTACTTCTGGAGCATACATTTTACATTCATAATTGGTTTTTAAAAACCAGTTTGGCAAGTTGCCTTTTTGGCTTGCATTGGTATCTCCATCAGCTGAACTGGAAGTACTTCCAAGCAAATAATAGCAGGATCAGAGGCTAGAAAGACAATTTAAATTTGTTCTTGTAGTGTCATTTGCTCTCAAAAGCATATTACAATCAGCTCTTATCTTGTGAGTTCCATAGATGTGAATTTGCTTCCTGTTTTTGCAGAAATGTTAAGGATGGTGAAATGTTCCCAATTTCCTTTTGGGGACAAGTTTTCTTTCTAAACAGTATGCATCAGAATATACACCATGCATCAAAAACATATTTCACGAGCTTCCAGTAATATGAAGTCATATGTATTATGTTGGCCTGTAATGAGACCAATTATTTATTTGAAACATTGCTTACACAATCCCCACAAGGGCACTCTGAACTTCAGCTCTTTGTTTCTTGTACTATGTTGTCCTAGCAATATTACTTTCCATTTACTGAACTTCAGAAGTATGCCACAAGTATTTTGCTTATTAACACCTCCATAGATATTTGTGGTCTAGCTCAAAACAAATATACTAATGATTTAAGACGGTCGCTCCAAGAGATAACACACAAATGTGTTATATAATGACCAGTGGCATCTATTTTATTAAAAGCAGCACAAACTATCTTTATTCCACTGCAAATAGAAATCATGGTATTCTTATTTCTACTTTTAATTTTTAATAGCCAAAAAATACAGAGAACCTCTACCACTATGATAGAAGTACTTTGTCTATATTTCCTGCAACACAGTGGTGGGGTTCAATTTTTTTTACTACTGGTTCTGTGGGCTTAGCTTGGTGGGCATGGCAGGGAAAGGATACTGCAAAATTCCCATTCCCTCCCCACTCCTGGGGGAAGGTTACTGCAAAATCCCATTCCCTCCCCACCCCACTAACCTGATTTCCAGTTCCGTTCTCCTGGGCAGGGCAACAAAAGAAGACCCAGCCGATCAGCTGGGACTCGGGAGGCAGAGAATAGATGGGGATGGGGCCAATCAGAGGTGGTATTTACCAGTTCTCCAAACTACTCAACATTTCCGCTACTGGTTCTCCAGAACTGGTCACAACCTGCTGAATACCTCCTCTTCTGCAACAGGTTTATAAATATATTTTGAAGCTTATAACAGTTCTAGCCTTCAACTAGGATTAAAAGGGCTATACAGGTAGTCCTCATTTGGCAACTGCCTCATTTAAAGACCATTTACAATTATGACAGTAATGAAAAAGTAACTTTATAACTAACCTCGCATTTGTGACCTTCACAGGTCAGTTAAGCAAAGAAAAGTTGAAGTAACATCATATGCATAGGTTTGATTTCATTGAGCAATCTCTTTGCTAAACAACCAAGTTGCTTGTCCCAACTGTAGACACTAAACAAGGATTACCTATACCTAATTAATGGTATAAATTAAAAAAATGAAAACAGGTGATTTGTTTTATCATTTATTCCTACTGGGGGAGGTGGAGTGATTTAATTCTATTCGATATTAATTCAATTTGACTTTTTTTCTTTTACTTTTCACAGATAAATATCACTCTGATTTACAGTAGAAAAATGGAAATTCAGATAGCAGGATCATAGACATATAGACTTACTCAGGAAGCCAAGAAAAAGAGTTTTGGACAGCTAAACATTTCTGAATAATCAGTGAATTATTTATAAATAAAGATGAGCTAGAGAAACTCTTGCCTCACAATCAAAAAGTGATTCAATGCTAGATAGTGGCAGATATTTCTCTCTCTGGGCACAAAGAGAGAATACCTGCTGTTAGCTCTGCATAGGTGTTAGGAAGGGCGTCCAGCCAGTAAATGCTCAGCTCCTTTCAATTATAATTATCTATCCGTCTGCAAGAGAGTACAGAGCCAGTGAAAGAATATATATATATACTGTAACTAGTTCTATATGGATTTGATATTTGTGATTAAAAGGACTTGGAAAGAGGTATCATAGAAGTGTGGAAGAAAACAGCAAAATACACTATTGCAAAATAAACCCACCTCAAAACAATAATATAATATTTGATTTTCCATTCTACTACTTGTTAAATTGGAGCAATATTTTGTTGTGGAAAGTTAAAAAAAATTGTTCATAAGCAAAGGTAAAAAATATTAACAAAATGCCTCTATCAGTGAAATTTATTTTTTTAAGGCATGGTTATAAAAAAAATGATACATTGTATAGAGATGGACAGGCTAAAGATGAAAATAAAAGACAGAGAAGATTCAATTTGTTGTTGGGTCTGGGATGCCTGGTATGAGTGGTTTAGAAATAAAAAGAAAATAAAATGGCAATTAGGAAAAGAACGAGGGAATATGTAAATATGTAAATATATCATGGAGAAGATTGCAATGTAAGGATAAAAGATATCAATTTATAGCAAGAGTAAGATGTAATGGTAAAGGAATAAGTAAATATATATACTGAAAAATGTGAGGAGATGCAAAAGATGTCTTGAAGTTGATAACAATGTATAAAGTTTTATTTTATGTTTTTAAAATTTGAAAACTTAATAAAATTTATTATTAAGAAATGTAATTTTAACACACTTTTTCTCTACTTGCTTACAAAAGACAAATGATCTTTTCTGTCAAATGCAAAGATGATAATCTTATCACTCTTCCTTTCACTGATTACATCTTGCCACAACCTGTAGCACATGAGCTGTTTTTGACATGTCTAGCATAGATCAGGTTTAAGGAGCATAAAGAGTCAAAATGAGGATTTGCACATTATTCAGCAAAGGATTCATTTGTCAAGATTCCGGCAATAGCATTTAAGAAATTCTTTCTTGAACAAACACAGCATACTTATCCCACCCCACTCATTTTAAAAGAAAAAGCACATTGTCACATCAGAAATGGGTATGCCTGGGTGTGTATCTGTTCCTATTACAGAAAACCAAAGCAACATCAACACACACAAAAGTTATTTCATTTCAACCATCTTGCAATTCATACTTCCTTCCATGTCTGTTTATGTTATCTTACCAAATAATGGAATTGTACAAAAGAATTAACCTAGATCTAAAATGAATTGATAGGTATGTTTCTTCTGCAAGTCCCTGAGGACAAATTTGTTTGCAAGAATCAACAAGAAAAGCAAGGATTGTGATGCAGCCAACAAAATTAACAAATTCAATAGAAGAATGAAAGAGGGGCTCCAATTACCTCTACTGAAAATAAAGAGGCTTTGGAGACTATACATCATACTTACATTCCCCTCTGCCTTTCTATCTAGATTACTAATTATGGACTCAATGAAGAGATTTATAGACTACATATTTGTTCATATAGATACTTTTAATGCTTTAATGTTCCAATTGTTTTATTGCTGTTTCACATCATGGGTGGCATATAAATAAATAAATAATGTAAGGATGCATTGTCTATTTCCTTAATCAACATTGAAACATTCATCCATGGATCCCTGAAATCCATTTTTAAAAGCATTTTCAAATTTCAGATTTTATGTAAATCCTAAGCTTCAAATAGAAGGCAAATCACTTTCAACAAAGAGAACTAACAGTTTTGGAAACAAAATACTTTCTTACTTTCTCAAATATCAATGTTATTGACATGCTATATTCAAGAAATTAAATATTTCTTGTGCAAGTATTTTAAAAATACTAAAGTAAATGCTGTGCGTGTGAGAAGGCAACTTGCCAAACCTCATGATAATCAGCTCAACAACCAAAGAGCAGATATAAGTCATGGTTAATTAAACAAGTAAACAAAGCCACAATCTAAGATCCATTCCATACATTAGGTGGCAGCAAATCCAAGTGAAAGCTTGAAGTCAATGCTGACTATCTGCAGGATGTGCAGATGTGATAAAGTAAATTTTCAGAAATTTGTGTTTCATGCCTATAATACCCAAGTAAATACATGGATTACTGGATACGGATAACTATCATGTGAGTATGTGTGTGTATGTGTATACACATACATACTACACACTCATTTATTTTATTTTGTTTGTCAAACATGTACAAGATAAAAAAGTATAGGTATGAACATAAACAAGAACGAGGGAAGTAAATACAAATAAATGGGAACAGTAAGACAGGGACACTAGGCATGCTAGTGTGCTTATGCTCATCCATTCACCCATTCCTAGGAAATGTACCACTGGAAAACTAATCCTAGTTGCAACTACAATCCAGATAATCAGCTACTCTACAGAATTTACATGATGAGTTCCAGAATGATCCAGCTGCTTTGCCAAGTGAAGAAAAGAAGGGAGGGGGAGCATTTTGAAATTGTTTAGAACACACATGTCACATTGCCGTCACGTGATATATCACAACATTTTTCCTTTTCGTGGAGCTGGAGTGGGCGTGGCCTGCAAGTGATGCATCCGGCCCGTGGACTGCCAATTTAATACCCTTGGTTTGGGCTGACATGGATTATGTGAGCTAAGATACACGGTTAAATACCCTGAGTTGTTAATCATCAAGAAAATTATTTTCTGTATGTTATTTTTGTTTGGTTTTATTACAATTCTTAATTCTGGCTGCCTGGATGAAGAGCAGGATACAAACCTATCCCCAGTCATTTGAATCAGTAGTGGGATTCAAAATATTTTACTACCGGTTCTGTGGGCTTGGCTTGGTGGGGGTGGCAGGAGAACAATACTGTCAAATCTCCAGTCAGAGATGGATGGTATTTGCTGGTTCTCTGAACTATTCAAAATGTCCACTACCAGTTCTCCAGAACTGGTCAGAACTTGCTGAATACCACCTCTGATTGAATCCAAAGTGAACTAAACTCAAAGTTAGTGGTATAGACACAGAGATGTCCCAGGAAAAGGGAGGAAAATGTGGAGACAGTGGACCCAATCATGTCCCACATGTAAAAAGGCAGCAGGGATCGAATCCCATGATTGTGGGATTGCTTTTTTTCCAATCCTGCACATACGGTGGTATGGACATCCCCATATCAATAGGCTAACTGATAGACTTTCTGGTGTTTAATGTTTTATTTACAACTATGAATGGAAATTAACAAAAAATGCATCAAGACTAAATTGAAAAATCTTAATAAACAGTAAAAAGGAGGGGGAAAAAAACCCTCAAATTACTACTATTCAGGTATCATGATTTGGTCTATATACAAATTACTGTGACTCAGTTTTTAAATCAATTAAATCTTGGCCACATGGAATCATATGGTTCTATCTTTCCTGATTGCTGATAAGGAAACAAACCAAACCAAGTTCAGCAGAAGCAGCAGCCATTCCTCAGCCTCTGAAGAACATTCCTTGCATTTTTCCAAGAAAAACAGGGCCAAATGAAGTGGATCCCGAAGCCAGGAGTCATGTGATACAAATATTGTTCCTAGCTTGGGTCTTGCATGAGTCAGGCTGATACTCATGGAGATCTTAAGGTGAGAGGAAATGATTCAGGATGTTAGGAATGAACTAGGAGGGAATCCTTGCCATAGGAAGATGAGATTCCCAGCTGCTAGCTGGTCATAGGAAGAGGAAGCCTAAAGCAGTGAGCCATTAGGTGAGATCAGGTCAGTGAAGTAGTACAAAGTGAATCATGAAGGTTTTGTCAAACCATATGGTCATTTAGACATTCCAGAGGGATGGCTGTCTTAGTCTATTGCAGGGATCTCCAAACTTGGCACCTTTAAGACATACAGACTTTGATTCCCAGTGTTCCTCAGCCAGCCAGCCTGGCTAGGGAATTGTGGGAATTGAAGTCCACAGGTCTTGCAGTTGCCGAGTTTGGAGACCCCCTGGTATATTACAACCAATGGGAAAAGAAACTCCTATGGCCCATCAGAGTCATGAAGGCAAAGAAAGCTGGACACTGAAATCCAAATCTCCTCCCACAGCCTCAAACAACTTTTCTTATTGTGTCCTAGTAGCAATGCATGAGTGTTCTTTTAATAAACACCTTTTTCTACACTGGATGTGGACCGACTTAGATGTGTTGTGACTTCAACTCCTATAATTCCATTGATTACAGATAATTCCCATTTAACAGCCACTTATTCAGGGGCCATTTGAACCTACAATAGCACTTAGACTTATATACCTCTCATATAGACTTTATCGCACTCCCTGGGTGGTTTACAATAACAGTCTGGGAACCCATTTTACCAACCTTGCAGGGATGGAAGGCTTGAGCCTGTCAATCATGAGCCTGTCAGGATTGAACTCCAGACTGTGGGCAGAGTTTGCCTGCAATACTGCCTGCAATACTGAATTCTAACCATTGTACCATCAGGGCATTCAATAAGTGGTACTTACAACCAGTCCTTGAAGTTCCAGTTTTCACAGTGCTCATGTTATCACGATCCAGGCGTTCAGTAACTGGTTCACATTTCTGACTATTATAGTGTTCCCATGTGACATGTTCACAGTTCTTCCCTGCTGGCTTCCCATAAGCAAGCCTTCTTCCTTCTCTTCTTCTCCCTCCCCTTTTTACCCCCTCATCTCTCTGCTTCTAACTCTCTCATCTGTAATCCCCTTCTGTTGCTTTCTAATATTGTACTTATCTTTCAAATTGTCCTTTTTTGGTTTTTTTTTTTNTGTTTCTCATAGTTCCAGATCTCCATTTCTAAGAATTGAAACACGAAGCCAAAAGAACTTCTCTCTTCTTGTGCATCTTCTTTCCATTTTTTAAGTTCCATTTTCAGTTCTTCTAAGAGTGATACCATTTTAAAAACTTTTAAAACAACCACCCAGTTAATTTTAGTCATCTAGATGCAAAAAACCAAAAATCACCAAGTAATCCAAATAATCCAAGGCTGTTTCTATTTGCTTCTTTTTTCTACTTTCTCTTCCTGGGGTTCTATTATTTTGTTGTCAAGTTTCCATTAATATGTATCTTTGAGGAATCTTTAAAATTTCACTGTGAGTTCCTCTTAATTACAGTTCCATTCCTGAATTCAATGCAGTCTCCTCCATTTTTTCAGGTCCTGCCCTTCTATTCTTTTTTTCTCCTTTCCGCGTTTTAAAAACTTTTAAATGCCCAGAAATCTTTATTATCCCTTTTACTTTTATTTTCAGCTTAGACGCCTGTTAATGTCAAAGTGGATTTTTTCCCCCAAATTCTTGCTTAAGTCTCTTAGCTGTCAGTATAAGGAAGGGAAGAAAAAAAACCCTAATCCTTTCCCTTTTCTCTCTCTCCTTCGCAGCTTCAAAATCTTCTTTTGGAACAATGTTATTTAATTTAAATTCCAGGGTACCTTATTTGTTGCTTTTGCTGTTTGACCCGGTCTCTTCTTGTCTTACTCCTGTACATTCTTTTCCGGTCGAGTTCTTCTTTGTGGTGGCCATTTCTGCCCACCACTGCAACCACCTTTGGGAAAGGGAGTAATGGCCAGCTGGGGAGGAGAGATGCAGTTCTCCTCTACCCTGCAGGCAATCTGCCCCCTTCTTCACCACCTCTATAGGGTGGCTTAGCCCCAAAACCAGGTAGCTTGGGGCGCTTCAGCGATGAGCACGGATCGAAGCCTCGGAGAGAGGAGGTTTCAGTCTGTCTCTGAAAGAAACTTTTGTTCCATTGGTTTATTGTTCTCACTGTCAGAAAGTTTCTCCTTATTTCCAGGTTGAATCTCTCCTTGTTCTCATTTCCATCCATTATTCCTTGTCTGGTTTACTGGTGCCTTAGAAAATAGCTTGACCCCTTCCTCTCTGTGGCTACCC
>BHFT01047484.1:0-42410 GCA_004320025.1 Laticauda laticaudata | reverse complement strand
GTAGGAAAGTTGATCTTAAGAAGGAGGAAGTAAGAAAGGAAAGAAGGAGAGAGCGGAGGAAGGAAGAAGAAGAAGGAAAAATAATAAGCAGGAGGCAGAGAGAAAAGAAGGCAGGCAGGCAGCAGTAGGAGGGTGAAAGGAAGAAGGAAGGAGGGAAGGAAGAAGGGAAAAAAAGGAAAGAAAAGTAAGATAAAGCAGGAGGGAGAGAGGAAAAGGAAGGCAGGCAGCCAGCCAGTAGGGAGGGAGGGTGAAAAGGAAGGAAGGAAGGAAAGGAAGGCAAGGAAAGGAAGGGAAGGAAGGAAGGAAGGAAGGAAGGAAGGAAGTGTAAGGAAGGAAGGAAGGAGGAATAAGGCAGTTGGGATGCACCATTCTTAGACTTTGGGGCCTCCTTTCCATCTTGACTGCCAATCAGGATGGCTGGAGCTGTTTGGTTCACCAGGAGTTTTCTTCACCTGGACCACCTGCTGGATTTCCATCCCCAGAATCCATGTGCATTTGTAAAGGGACAGAGTCTCCCACCCCACCCTCCCTTTTCCCCCCCACCCCCAAAAACCCTTAGCGGCTTTTTCAAGAGCAATATGGCCAGCCTGGAAGAGCTGAAGCCGCTATTCCCTGGTGATTCCTGAGGAAAGAATAAGGACCTGATTGGATGGCGATTCCAGTAGACGGAAACCGAATCAGCCAACCAGGCCCAGGGGCCTCCTGGCAGCAGTACGACATGTTTGGGGTTAATAAGGCGTGCCTGGGAAGGGCAGTTTGGAGCAGCAGAACCAGGCTTTGAGCACGGGGAGCCCACAGGCCCTTGGGCCCCTTGGCCCCAGAGCGGAGGACACGCAACCCGCCCTTTGGCCCACCTGATTGTTTTGTACATTGAGAAAAAGGGTTCCATTGCTGAAATGGTGATGAGAGTCTCCTGCTTTGAGCAGGGGGTTGGACGAGGAGACCTCCAAGGTCCCTTCCAACCCTTTATTCTGAAAGAGAGGAGGAGAGGAGGAGAAGAAAGAGAGAGGAGAACAAATGAAAGAAGGAGGGGAGAAGAGAAAGAAAGAAAGAGAAAGAATGACCGAAGAGGAGGAGGGGGGGAGAAAATGAAAGAAAGCAAAAGAAAGAGGGAAAAGAAAAAAGAAATGAGAGAGAAAGAAACAAAAGAGAATAGAAAATAAGAAAGAAAAAGAAGGAGGGATGGAAAGAAAGAAAGGAGGGAAAGAACGGAAAGGAAGAAGGAAACAGAACAAAGAGGACGCGAGAAAGAAAGAAAAGAAAAAAGGAGAGGGGAAAGAGAAAGAGAAAGGAAAAGAAAAGGAGGGAAGGAAATGAAAGAAAAGGAGAAAGAAAAGAAAATTGAGTGGAAGGGATGAGAGAATGAGGAGAACAAATGCAAAGAAGGGAGGGAAGAAGAGAAAGAAAGAAATGGAGAAAGTAATGAGAGAGAGAGAGAAATTGAAAGAAAGAAAAGAAAGAGGGAAGAAGAAAAGAATGAGAGAAAAGAACAAAAGAAAGTAAAATAAGGAAAAGAAAAAGAAAAGAGGGATGGAAAGAAAGAAAGGAGGGAAGAGAAACGAAAGGAAGAAAGAAACATAAAGAAGGTGAGAAAAAGAAAGAAAAAGGAAAAAGGAGAGGGAAAAGGAAAGAGAAAGGAAGACAGGAGGGAAGGAAAGAGAAAGAAAGAGAAAGAAAAAGAAATGAGGGAAGGAAGAGGAAATGAGAGAACAAATGAAAGAAAAAAGGGAAGAAAGAAAGAGAAAAGAAGAAAAAAGAGAAGAAAGAAAGAAAGTGAGAGAAAGAAAGGATGGAAGGTAGAGAAAGAAAGAAAGGAGGGAAAGAAAGAGGAAAAAGAAAGAAGAGGAGGAGAAGGGAAAGAGAAAGCAACAAAAGAAGGAAGGGAAGAGAAAGAAAGAAAAAGAAAGAAGAAGGTCTCCAACCTTCGGCTGGGGGGACTGGCGGGGGGAAGAGGGGATGGGCTGTGTGAGTTGGCAGGCTGCATGCGATGAAACATGCACATGCATTGAACATGCACAGCGTCCCATTTGCGCAAACCCGCCCCTCACTCAAATGGGAGCTTCGTGTCCTCTGCGAGCCACAATTTTACATCTGCATTGCAGCGGTCATAAATATGAATCAGCTGCCAAAACAATTCTGAATTATGATCATGGAATTGCTTCTAAAGGTCGTTAACTGTGAAACATGGTCATGATCCCAGTTTTCCGGTTGCGTTGTGAATTTGAACGCGTCCACTAAAGGAGATGTTGTAAGTCGAGGGAACTACCTGTAAGGGGGAACCAGGAATGGGGAAGGGACCCTGGAGGTCTTCTACCCTTCCCCCTGCTTCAAGCGAGCAAACCCTAGACCAGTTCAACAGGTGGCCATCCAAGTCTCTTCACTGGAAAAACCTCCAGGGATGGAGCACCCACAACTTCTGGTGGCAGGCGGTTCCGCTGACTAAACTGCTACCCATTTCCTGTCAATCCACAGCGGATCATCGCCACCCTCCGAGGACTCCAATCCAGAACCAAGTTGGCCATCGCCAAAGCAGAGCTCAGCATCGTGGAAGAAGAAAGTGGAGAAAGGAAAATGGCGAAGTAAGCTGTGCCCACCTGGCCTCCTCACCTGGGGTGTGTGGGAGGGGGTGGCTGGGCCAAGGAGAGCTCCATGCTTTCACTTCCCAAGGAATCGAAGGCAGGTAAGCACTTGTGGGCAAGGTGGCTTATCAGGGCACCCCCGCCCCTCAATCTTACAAGTAGAATGGACAGGTAATCCTTTCATTTAGCAAACCGTTTGAGTTACCGCCATGTTGAAAAAAGGGGCCATGGCCTGGTCCTTGCATTCGTTTTGTCATCCGTTCCTTTCCTTCCTTCGTCATTCCTTTGCTTCATTCGTTCCTTGTTCACTCCTTCCCTCCTTTGTTCACTCATTATGGGCAGGTAGTCACGTGATCACAGTCCAGGCCGCTTTGGGAAGCGGCATGGCTTTGTACCTTTTCAAGGCTTTTGCTTAATGCTGCTTAATGCTGACCCTTGCAAGCTGCTTCACCTCAGGGCCCTCCACAGCCAGCGCCAGCCACGCCCCCCCCCCCACCTCGTTGGCCACGGCACCACCACACCACTTCAGGCCTCCTCTGCGGGCAAACGGCAGTGGGCTGGTGGCCCACATGGACTCCAGCTGCACAGGGCTGCTGGTGCTGGTCGGTCGAGTGTGTCTATCTTCCATCCATCCATCCATCATACCATCCCTACTATTCTTTCTATCTCTCCAAACTATCTATCTATTCTTGTTTATTTATCTCTATCTCTGTCTATCTGTCCATTCGTCCATCCATCTCATATCTATCTATCCAACTATCCATCCATCCATCTATCCATCTGTCCATCCATTCATCCAATCTCTATCTATCAATCTATATGCTGTTCATCCCAATCCATCCATTGGATCCCAATCTCCTATCCATCCATCTGCTATCTATCTATCTATCTTATCTATCTATCTGTTCATCCAACCATCATCCATCTATCATCTTCTATCTATCCATCGCATTTCTCTATCTATCAATTCTATCTTATCTGTTCGATCCATCCTCTATACATTTCTACTCCATCCATCTCAATCGTATCTATCTATCTATCATGTCCATCCACTCCATCCTATCCATCCCATCCATCCATCTATCTATTCTAATCTATCTAATCTACTATCCAATTAACCCATCCATCCATCCATCTATCCATCTCTATCTATCCATCCATCTCTATCAATCTATATCTGTTCATCCATCCATCCATCGATCCATCTCTATCTATCCAATCCATATCTATTATCTATCTTATCTATCTATCTATCTATCTGATCGTTATCTATCTATCTTATCTATTATCCAACCATCATCTTATCTATCCATCTCCATCCATCCATCACCATCCATCTATCCATCTCTATTCCATCCATCCATCTCTATCTATCTATCCATCTCAAATCTATTCTATCTGTTCATCCATCCATATTCTATCTATCCATCTCCATCCATCCATCTATCCACTCTTCTATCCTCCATCTCTGATCAATCTATCTTTATCGTCCATCCATCCATCATCCAATCCATCCATCTATCCATCCATCCATCCATCCATCCATCTATCCATATCTATCTGTCCATCCATCCATATATCTGTTCATCCATCCATCTATCCATCTCTATCTATCTATCTATCGATCCATCCACCCATCCATATCTATCTGTCCATCTGCCTGCCTGCCTGTCTATCTACGTTATATGCAGTATTGTAGGCTAACTAACTGGCTCCTGGTTGACTCAGCCTTCCGTCCTTCCCAGGTGGGTAAAACGAGGACCCAGATTGTTGGGGGCAACAGGCTGACTCTGTCAACCGCTCAGAGAGGGCTGGGAAGCGGGATATTATAAGTCTGATTGCTCTTGCCATGATCTCCATTTCTTTTCTTGTTTGAGAGCGGGCATCAGAATCCCGTTGTTCTCCCACGGGCTCCCGCGTGTTCCCAGTACCCCCCCCCAAAAAAAGGTGACCCTCCAGGTTCTCTTCTCTTCTTCCCTTTCAGAAATGGACCAGGAGCTGAAACGGGTCGGCACCCGAGTGCACACCTTGCAGGAAGAGCTCAACGTCTTGCGGACCTACATGGACAAGGAGTATCCGCTGAAAGCGGTCCAGATCGCCTCCCTTCTGCGCAGCATCCGGAACCTGAACGAGGAGCAACAGGTGGGCAGGAGCAGGGGGGGGGGATTGTCCTTCCCCCAGGCCCCCATCTCAAGAGAGAAGTGGGGTGAGGTGGGGGGGGGTCATGCAGAGCCTTCTTTAAAGACCTCTCCCCCCACCTATTTTTTTTTTTGCTCTCCTACCTTCTCCAGGATGAATTGGAAGACACCGAAGATCTGGCCAAGCGCTTCCTGGACACCTTAGCCAGGAAAGCCAGGGATGAGCAGGAACACATTCTGCAATCTGTGGCTGATGTGAGTGGAATTGACACAAAGGATCAGAGTGGGAAGGGACCTTGTAGGTCATCTAGTCCAACTCCCCCCCACCCAAGCAGGAGACCTTACACTATTTCTGATGGCAGTCCAGCCTCTTCTTGAAAGCCTCCAGGAATAAAGCTCCCACAACTTCTGAATAACAGAATAATAATAGAGTAGGAAGCAACCTTGCAGGTCATCTAGTCCAACCCCTCCCGCCTAACCAGGAGACCCGACACCGTTTCTGACCGAGGGCCTTGAAAGCCTCGGGGGACGAAGCTCCCACAACTTCCAAGGGCAACTTCTGTTCCATGGGTGGATTGTTTCTCACTGTCTGTAAATTCCGCGTTATTTCCAGGTTGAATCTCTCCTGGATCAATTTTCACCCTCCCCCCCAAAAAAAGGGCAACTGAACTGAACTTCTATTTGTTTGGTTTTTTCTCCTTTGAAAACATGTTGTTTCTCACCCCAAGAAGCTTCTTCAGTTCTAGCTGGCTGGTGGGGAGAGATTGGATAGCCATTTATTCAGAATGGTATCGGGTCTTCTGACTGAGCAGAGGGTTGGACTAGAAGACCTTCAAAGTCCCTTCTATCTCTATTTTGGCTGATTGATTGAGCAGAGGTTTGGACTAACAGATAATCAGAGTAGGAAGGGATCTTGTAGGTCATCTAGTCCTACCCCACACCCAAGCAGGAAAGCCTACACCATTTCTGACGGATGGCAGTCCAACCTCTTCTTGAAAGCCTCCAGGGATGAAGCTCCCACAACTTCTGAGGGCAACTCTTGTTCCAGGGGTTGATTGTTCTCACTGGCAGGAAACTTTCTCCTTATTTCCAGGTTGAATCTCTCCTTGTTCAGTTTCCATCCATTATTATTCCTTGTCTGGCCTTCAAAGGTGCTTTGGAGAATAGCTCGACCCCCTTTCCTCCTCTCTGGGGCAGCCCCTCAAATATTGGGAGATGCTGTCCTGTCTCCCCTGGTCCTTCTCTTCTCTAGACCAGCCAGGCCTGGTTCCTGTAACCATTCATCGTATGTTTTAGTCTCCAGTCCCCTCATCATCCTGATTGCTCTTCTCTGCACTTTTTCCAGAGCTTTTTTTAATAGTATTTTACCAAAACTGGATGCAGTACTCTAGGTGTGACCTTACTAAGGCTTTATAGAGAGGTATTAGTACCTCACTTGATCTCGATTGTCTCCCTCTGTTAATGCAACCTAGGATTGCATTGGCTTTTTGGGCTGTCGCCACTCACTGCTGGCTCCTATTTAGCTGGTTGTCTACTAAGACTCCAAGATCCCTCTCAGAGCCCTAATTTTGTCATTCATTTTTGTCGTTCTAGAAGACGCTGCTGCAGTATCAGGATGGCCTGGAGCAGATGCACCGGAACAACAAGGAACTGAGGCGGCAGATAGACGTGCAAAAGGAGGCAAGAAAATCTGGGAGTTGCAGCCAGTTGACTTGGCCAAGAACTGAGCTCATGTCAGGGTTGGTTAGAAATGTCTTCTCTTGGTCACCTGGTGGCCCCCTATCCCACAGCAGGATAACTTTCATGGAGGTTTCATGGCTGCTAGAAACTGTTAACCTATAGATGACAAAGGGAAATCCTGAGATGAGGTCTTTGCTAGAGAAATAGTCCTCGATTTAGTGACTGTTCATTTCGTGACCATTCAAAGTTGCTGTTGTGGTCCACCGGCAGCCTGCAGAGCTGGCAGCTGAGTCAGTCAGTGGTGAGGAACATGGGTCACTTCTGGAGTCTGGGGAGGGCTCAGGCGAGGGATCTGCGTCCAACACAGAAATGGGGCCAAGGCCACCTGGGAGTTACGTGCTGACTCCGGAGCCTCCAGAATCTGACATCAGCGAGGCAGAGGAACAGCAGGAGCCTGTTCCCAGTGTGCGCCTGCACAGAGCTGCCAGAAGGCAAGAACAGTTAAGACAAAAGGGGTGACTTGAGAGTAAGGCTTGGAGATGATTGGCCCCTCCCGTAAGACATCAAGGAGGAGCCAAGGGACAGGAACCTTTGCAGGAAGCAACTTTGTTCGTTCTAGTCAGTTTAAACTCTGAAGCTCCATGTTGACTTTGTGCTCTGTTTGGCCTCGTGTAGCTAATGGGCAATTTAGTCATTGGCAGCATTTCAAGGGAGATAAAGGTGGGTGCTTATCTCGAGGGACTGTTTGGGACTGCTTACCGGCTGGGAATGAATATAATTCCCATCTATTGAAATAAAAAGAAGGTCGTTTGGATTAAGTGTGTGCTTAATTACGGTCTCAGGGAAACTTGGTCAGAACAGTTACAACAGCACAGAAAAAAGCGACTTACGACCATTGCAAGATCTCCCATGGTCACATGGTCAAAATTCAGAATCTCAGCAACTGACTTGTATTTATGACGGTCACCGTGTCCTGGGGAGGTCAGGGAGGTCACATGATCCCCTTTTGCGACCGCTGGACCAGCCAAGTCAATGGGGAAGCCAGCTTCACTTAACCGTCGGATTAACTTTTAACAACCTCAGTAATTCGTTTAACAACGGTCAGAAGGTCGCAAGTGTGGAACACGGTCTTAAGTCGTTTCTTTTTTCAGTGCCATTGTACCTTTGGGTCATTAAACTAACTGTTGTAAGTCGAGGACTACTTGAAATAGGGGGCCTGGACGCCCATCATGTTGAAAAGTCCCTTCGGAGTAGATGTAGTCCCTTCCAACCAGGAGTACCTGTTTCCCCCAAAATAAGACCCTGTCTTATTATTTTTTGCCACCCCAAAAAGGCAGCAGGTCTTATTTTCGGGGGACGCCGTCCACTGACTCACCTCACTTAGGTGCGTCGACCCTGGCCTCCTTTTCCCTGTCAGAGGTCTTCAGGGACTTTTTCTTCTTCTGCGGACGGCAAAGCTTTCCTGAAGGCTTCTGCAGCTGATAGGATCGATCCAGAGCTTTGTTACCAGCTCCAGAGGCCTTCAGAAAAGCTTGGTCAGCTGCTGAAGAAATGGGCTGGCCAGGCAGATGTCGGGGTGGGTTGTGAGGCCTGGCTACAACTGTCCAAAGGGAAGTAGTAGGGCAACTCAATTCCCCCCCATCCCTACCCTAACTTAATTTTTATCCATCCACTCTGGGCTTATTCAGGTTTATTTTGGGGCTAGGGCTTTTATTGGGTGCATATGTAAAAATCAAGCTAGGTGTCAGGGCTCCAACAAATCCACCCCTATTCAAATCATAAGTCTTTAGCCGCATCTCTCAAAGAAAATACAATTGATTTATTAGGAGTGGTCATGTTAGCGTTACCTGGATGCAGCCGACACTAAAATACATCGTTCATTTCCCTCTTGACCCCGGTCTTCCCCCCACTCCCTGGACATATATTCTCCAATGGGACACATCCATAGCCAAGTCAGACATCATGCTCTCCAGTAATATTCTTGCATGCCAACAGCTTCGGCTGCCAAGGCGACTATCCGAAGCATTTAAGGAATGCACTGCTCTCCCCCCACTTCCTTTCTGCTGGCCACTAAAAAGACCAAAGAGGTTTTTTTTTTTTTTTTAAGTTGACTTACTAGGACTTACTTTCAGGGTAGGTTGTATTTTTGGGGAAACGGGGTAGGAGCTATTCAGAGCCGTGAAAGTCTGGCTTTGTTTCCCTTTTCAGGTGATCGACGATCTGGTGAAAGAAGTTCAGGAGCTGCACAAGAGCATCGTCATCCTGCATCACTCCCTGGGGGACCCCTACAACACCATTTTCCCGGACGTCCTTCTTCGCCAGCCCAAGTACTTGTCCTCCCTTTCCGCCTTCATGTTCCTTCTCATGCAGCCAGACGAAATGGCAAACCCAGGAGTGTATACGGGGGGTCCTCGGCTTCCGCCCGGCTGCTTAGCGACCTCTCAAAGTTACGGCTGATAGAAAGGGTGCAGTCAGTGGCAATCTGGGATTTAAAAGGCAGGAATATAATGCACAAAGCATGGAGTGGCGTGGCGGCCTAGAGGTGGAGCTCTCACCTCACAATTAGGAGGCTCTGCGTTCAATCCTAGGTAGAGCTATTTTTCTCTCCGGGAACAATGAGAATGTATCTGCCGAACAAAACTCCCCATTGGCAACAGGAAAGGCATCCGGCCAGTAAATACTCAGCTCCCTTCAGTTGCCCAGACTCCAGCCCACACAGGATTATGGGGTCCTTAAAAGGAGAGGATGATGAATATAATGTATAAGCATCCCATAATGCTTTTGCAGCATGATGACATGATTAAAATTCAGCCGCTTGGGCAACTGACTCAATTTTATGAAGGTCGCAGTGTTCCCGGGGTCATACGATCTCCTTTTGCAACCTTCACTTCACTCCTCTCTCACTTAGCAGCAGAACTTTTGGGCTCAGTTGCGGTCGTAAGTCGAGGACAATCTGTTCTTATGACCTGGATTCATCGTTCCGATGGCTGCCCTCCAGCCCTGCATGGTCTTGTGATGGCATTTTAGGGGCTCAGCATTTTTCACCTCTCCTCCCTTTCTAATTGATCAATCAATCAATTAGAATAACGCTGGAAGGGACCGTCGAGGCATTTTAGTCCAAACCCATTTCATACTACACCATTTCAGAGAACTGGCTGTCCAGTCCCTTCTTAAAGACCTCCGGTGTTGGAGCACCTAAACTTCTGGTGGCAAGCAGTTCCACTGGTTAATTGTCCTCACTGTTTGGAAGTTTCTCCTTACTTCCAGATTGCTTCTTGTTAGAGTTTGCAGCATAAATTCGAATCCAGAAAAAATGCAGATGACTAATTCAGCTGGATCACTCACTTCTTTATAAGCATCATAATATGAGTAAAGTTTACAATACCATGTGTAGATTCTTTCAATGTAACCTAAGCAAAAACAAGCAGCTCAGAGCAGATATCATTTTCTGCAACCAAGCAAGACTAGTTTCACTTTCATAATTGAGAGCATGGAGCTAAGCCACCGCCAGACTTTCAGCTCCCAATTCAGCTCCCATTGGCTGACTTTGTTAACTATGTCCCTGCCAGTTCATGAATGTACTCTTGACACTTCTCTCCTTGATGAGTTTCCATCCGCTGTTTCTTGTCCTGCCTTCTGGTGCTTTGGAGAATAAATTGACCCCCCCTCTCCTTTTTGGGGCAGCCCGTCAAATATCATGTCACCATTAATTCTTCCTTTCTCTAGATTGGCCTGTTGGAAGAAAATATCCTTCTGGGTTCAGTTCCAAGTGGGGGGGGGAAGGACACTGGAAACACGGCGACTGTTTGGAAAGATGGTTTAATGGTGNGATGGTTTAATGGTGGACAGGATCACAGGGCTTGGAGCGCCAAAGAAGGAAGGGCGGAGATGCTGAGAGTGATGCTGGGTTTCATACCCTCTGTTGGGATTTGAATTTGAGCTTGTATCCTGGTTGGTTGTCAGGCTCCCATGGGGTCATGCGGGGGCAACTCTGTAGGCTGTCTTTTGAGTATCGCGCTTGGTTGAGCCTTTGCTGGATGATGATGCAATGAAAGGGCTTTGGGCAATTCCTATTATGGCTCTACCTGGAGGAGACCTTTGTTATGTAAAATAGACTGGCCCAGGCCAGAGTAATGGCCCATTAGCAAAGGTGTGTGTGGGGGGGTAAGTTTCTCCCTCTCTTGGGTTTCTACTTTTTCTTTTTAAGGGAAATATTCTGCCTTTTTAAGTATATCGTAAAATATTTCATTTTCCTAGGAGAGGTGTGGATTTTAACTTCCAACAGGCCAAACCCAAATCCTGCAACCCCCTCTTCATATATTTTAGTCTCCAGGTCTATAATCCTCTGCACTTTTTTTCCAAAGTCTCAACCTCTTTTTCTGTAATATGGTGACCAAAACTGGATGCAGGATTCCGGGTGTGGCCTTACTAAGGCTTTACAAAGTGGCACTAATACTTTACATAATCTTGATTCTATGCATCTGTTTATACAACCAAGGATCGTATTAGCTTTTTTGGCGGCGGCTGCAACACGGCTGGCTCATAGTTAAGCAATCGTCCACTAGGACTCCAAGGTCCCTCTCACAGTCACTGTTTTTGAGCCAGGTTTGGCCTAATCTCTGCTTGTTATCCCATGTCTGCTTCTCTCTTTCACCCCCGCAGATGCACCCCAGACATGGAGGTCGTTCTGAACATCCCAACCGATGAAGATTTCCCCTTGTAGCCGCCAGAAAGGAAGCAGGAAGGAGATGCCTTGACTGCCAAAACCTGCTTGGAATCCATTGTTGGTTGGGTTTGGCTGTGTTTGGCCCAGTTTGGGTGCCGCGTCCTGGCCAGAACCTTTAACCTTGCTAAATCTTACAGCCGTCTTTAAATTTCCTCGGTTAAATATATTGGGGTTTTCTTTTCCTCTATTAAAGGCAGTCCTTATCTGACTCCATGGTGTTGGGTTTATGGTTGGAGCACCCCAAAGATCAGTGCATTTGTTTTTGTTCTGACCAAGGCTTCCGAGACCGTAATTACGCACATGTTTCTTTTAAAAACATTTGTCGAGCATGTATTAGATAACAGATATAAATATAAATGTGATTATTAATCCATGAAATGGATAAGAATGAAAGGGAACATTAGGATGGTAGGCACATTGGTGTGCTTATGCACGCTTCTTAGGAATAGGGTGGGGTCAACAGTAGACGGTCCGAAGTTAAAGTTTTGGGGGTTATGGGAAGAAACCACAGAGTCAGGGAGTGTGGCTGAAGTTGTATATTTCCTACAATCGAGTTTGGAGCGGTTTACCCTGAGTTTGTATCTGTTATTGTGTGCTCTTGTATTGTGGTCGAAGCTGAAGTAGTCATTGACAGGTAGGACATTGCAGTAGGTAATTTTATGTACTACACTTAGGTCGGACCGAAGGCAGCGTAGTTCCAAGTTATCTAAGCCTAAAATTTCAAGCCTGGTGGCATAAAGTTTTCTGTTGCGAGGAGAGGAGCAGAGGACTCTTCTCGTGAACTATTTCTGGACTCTCTCGATTGCATTAATGTCCGATATGCAATGCGGGTTCCAGACGGATGAGCTGTATTCAAGTATCGGTCTAGCAAATGTTTTGTATGCTCTAGTTAGTCGTACAATATTACCGGAGAAAAAGCTTCGCAGGATAAGGTAAACAGCTCTTAATCCAATCCTGTTATTTCCGTTGCTAAGCAAGACCGCTGTTAAATTAGCTTTGCCCCATTTTACGACGTCTCTGGCGAGTTTTGTTGAGTGAATGACTGTGTTGTTAAAGTTGGCAACACATTTGTGTGTGAGAGAGAGAATGCCTCCAGGCGTTTTTCATTGCAGCCTCCGAATCCACCACGAGGTGGAGACAGGTGGCGTTTAAGTGGTGATGTCACAGCTCCGACCTTACATTTAAATGCATAACTATCCAATTTTGGTCACCACATTCGAAAAACAAGATGTGGAGACTTTGGAAAAAAAATGCGCAGAGAAGAGCAACTAAGAAGGTCAAAGGCTTGGAGACTAAAACACACAAAGAACAACTGCAATATTGGGCTCGGGCTCGTCTACGGAAAAGAAGAATTAAGGGTGACACGATAAGCAGGATTCCAGGATCTGAGGGGCTGCCCCGAAGAAGAGGAAGTCGACCTTATTTTCTAAAATGCCGGAAGGCAAAACAAGAAACAACGGATGGAAACTGATTGAGGAGAGAAACAACCTAAAACTAAGGAGAAATTTCCTGACGGGGCAATTAGCCAGTGGAACAGCTTGCCACTAGAAATTGTGGGCATCACTGGAAGTTTTTAAGAGGAGTCCAGACAGTCACTTATCTGAAATAGTATAGGTTATCCTGCTGGAGAAGGGGCTGGACTAGAAGTTCTCTTAAGGTCCCTTCCAACTCCTGTTCTATTCTGTTCTATTCCCTTCTCTCCTATTCTATTCTATCCCATCCCATCCTCTTCGTATTCCATTCCATTTCATCCTATTTCCATCCCTATCCTTTCATATTCCTCCTCTATCCCATCCATCCCACCCTGTTCCATCCCATCCTATCCGTCCTATCTATCCTATCCTATCCTTCTCTTCTATCCTATCCTCTTCTATCCTATTTCTATCCCATCCTATCCTATCCTCTTCTATCCTATTCCTATCCTATCCCATCCCATCCCATCCCACCTGTTCCATCCCATCCTATCCTGTCCTATCCTATCCTATCCCTTCTATCCTATTTCTATCCCATCCATCCTACCTCTTCTATTCCTATTCCATTCCATTCTATTTTCTTCTAAATAATGAAAGAGAGAAGCAACCTGGAATCGAGGAGAAACTTCCTAACAGTGTGGACAATGAACCAGTGGAACAGCTTGAATCAAGAAATCGTGGGTGCTCCATCACTGGAGGTTTTAAGAAGAGACTGGACAGTCACTTGTCTGAAATAGCATCGCGTCTCCTGCTTGAACAGAGGGTTGGACTAGAAGACCTCCAAGGTCCCTTCCAGCTCATTCATTCTATTCTATTCCATTTACATCACAGCAACTACAGTAATTTATTAAGAACATTCAAATCATGACATACGGAAATCTTCCAAGACAGACATGAAGCTTTTGGTCTGAAACGGTGCAGAATAGAAGAGAAACGCAGAGGAAAAGGGAAAAAATTGGAGCAAATGCAAAATTTTCATATCTTTGGGCAGCTCTGGGGCTGTGCAGAACAGGTAGTCCTCGACTTAACAAGCGTTCATTTAGTGACCGTTCACCGTTAACACTGGTGGCAAGACAGGTCATAAAATGAAGCAGAGCTCGCCATGCAACTGTCTTGTTTAGCAACGGGAATGTTGAGCTCAATTATGGTCGTACGTTGAGGAATATCTGTACCTTGTGAGTTGTTGATAGAAAAAAAACCCCAATAAAGTCAGGTAGTAAATAAATATAAATAAATATAAATACAGGTAGCCCTTGTCAGTTTTGGTCATAAGTCAGGGTTTACCTGCAGTGTTCTTTGGCCTAGCACAGTGGTCGCCAAGCAGTGGGCCAGGGACCATTGATGGTCCGCAGGAAAATTTTGGTGGTCCGTAGAGAAATGTTCCCCCCAAAGCAATTAATCCAGGCTGTGTGGGAACACAAGGCTTGCGTCGCTTGCATTGCGCACAACACGAGGGAGTGAGGGGAGGGGAGCAAGAGCGGAGGGGGGAACTTGCCCCACTTGTGCCTCACCTGGCCACCGGGCTGCTTCTTTCCGCTTCTTCCTTCTTCTGCTTCTGGCTACACACAAGGAAAACAGCCAAAGTCTTTCTTTCTCTCCCCCAAACTCCGCCACAAATGAGCCTTTGGGACCCTGCAAGGCCTCCTGCTCCACGAGGCTGCGCCGGCATTTCTGGCGGAGTTTGGGGGAGAGAAAGAAAGCCTTCTGCTGCTTCTGCTGTTTTCCTTGCATGAAGCCAAAAGTCTCTCTCTCTCCCCCTGAGAACGGAGGTGGAGACGGTACCCTGCGATCTCAAATAAAGAGCGATCGATCGGTGGGAAAACAGGGTGGGGGATTTTCCTCCAGACTTTTTGGGGGATTTTCCCAGGGTCTCCGGTCCGCGGGATTTAAAATGAGGAATTCGGTGGTCCCTGAGGTCCAAAAGGTTGGCGACCCCTGGCCTAAGCACACCCAGGGAGAGGGCTTAATTCAAGAATTACCTTGTTCTGATTGAACTTGGGGAAAAAGGAGGTGGGGAGGTACCTCTCTCCTTTTTTAAAAAAGAAATGCACATTTTCTGAGAAATTCCACATTGGGATTGGGACAGAAAGTCCTGGAAAGCATCCACATTGCAATGGAGGTCTGAGCTTGAGCATCTGCTACTCTCGTTAAATGGTTTCTCACAGCTCAGCCTTGGTCTCTTGTGGTCCTGTGAACGGCCCCAGGGAGCCATCTGGACCCCAAATACGGAATAATGAAGTTTGGGAGACATGACAGCAGCCCTCCAGTATTTGAGGGGCTGCCCCAGAGAGGAGGAGGAGGGTCAAGCTATTCTCCAAAGCACCTGAAGGCCAGACCAGGAACAATGGATGGAAACTGAACAAGGAGAGATTCAACCTGGAATTAAGGAATTTCCTGGGAACCCATCAGTGGAACTGCTTGTCACCAGAACTTTTAGTGGAGACTGGACAGATAATTTGTCCAGAATTGTCTAGGTTAACAGACTCAACTAACAACGTTGGAAGGAACCCTGGAGGTCTTCTAGTCTAGCCCTCTGCTCAAGGAGAAGAACCTTGACAGTTCTGGACAAAAGGCTTTCGAATCTTTTCTTGAAAGCCTCCAGTATTAGTCCTTCTGCTCGAGCAGAGGATTGGACTGGAACAGTGGATGCCAACTGGTGGGCCAGGGACCACTGGTGGTCCATGAGAAAATGTTGGTGGTCCACAGAGAAATGTCACCCCCAAAGCAATTAATCCAGGCTGCACAGGAACACAAAGCTGCGCCGCCCACATGGCCCATGGGAACACAAGGCTTGCATCACTTGCACTGTGAACAATAGGAGGTAGTGAGGGGAGGGGGGAAGGGTGGAGGAGGGGAACTTGCCCCACTCACCCCAAGCACCTGGCCTGGCTACCAGGCTGCTTTTTTCCACTTCTTTCTTCTTCTGCTTTTGGCTGCACGCAAGGAAAGCAGCCAAAGTCTTTCTTTCTCTCCCCCAAACTCCGCCAGAAATGAGCCTTTGGGACCCTGCAAGGCCTCCTGCTCCAGGAGGCTGCAAAGACTCATTTCTGGTGGAGTTTGGGGGAGGGAAAGAAAGACTTCTGCAGCTTCTGCTGCTTTCCTTGCATGAAGCCAAAAGTCTCTCCCTCTCTCTCTCTCTCCCTGAGAACGGAGCTGGAGACAGTATCCTGCGATCCCAAATAAAGAGCGATCGATCCGTAGAAAAACGGGGTGGGGAATTTTCCTGCAGACTTTTTGGGAGGGTTTTCTCAGGGTCTCTGCTCCGCGGGATTTAAAATGATGAGTTTGGTGGTCCCTGAGGTCCAAAAGGTTGATGACCCCTGGACTAGATGACCTCCAAGGTCCCTTCCAATCCTTGTTATTGTGTAAGGGTTTCCAGCTTGAGCAGGCAGTTGGACTAGAGGACCTTTAAGGTCCCTTCCAAACGTTGTTATTCGGATCTCTTTATTCCCAAAAGGAATGTGAGTTTCCAAGGTAAACCAGCTTGGCAGCACCAGCCAAGCGGAGCCGGCTCAGACCGGTGCCAGCCGGGGTCTTCTCCAGGGCAGACGGGGCTGGTACCCAAACTCCCATCCACGGCAGGAGACTCCTGCCCGGCCGTCTGGATGACCTCAGAGACCCCCTTCTCGTCCTGATTGGGAAGGGCGGCGGCGGGGAGGGAGGAAGGGAAGGGGGGGGGGGGGGTCCCGCCTCCGCTCCGCTTCAAAAGTCCCCGCCTGCCCTGCCCCGGGCGGCGCTGCGCCATGAAGCCGGACAGGCTGGGTTGGGGGCGGCCGGAGGATCCCCGGGAGCGACCCGTCGAGCTGGTAAGCTTCCCTCCCTCCCACCCACCCAAAATTGGAAAGTGGCGCGTGGGGTGGTCTCGTCCACCTGGGGGGAGNAATGGGAGCCCCTCCCGCGACTTTTATTAGAGCCCCTGCAAATGCGGGCGAGGGGAGCCCCCGAGGCCATACAGACTGCCCTGGAAAGCTTTCCACCCGTGGAGGAAGGGAGAAGGATTCCGGACCCGTCCCCAGTAAACGAGGGTAAAGGGGGGGGGGGGGGTTGTCTCCAATTTTTTTGGCCGCTTTGGTCCAATCAAGCGACGGAACAGAAGTTGCCTTCGGAAGTTTTGTGGGAGCTTCATCCTTTGAGGTTTCCAAAAAGAGACTGGACTGGCCTCGGTCAGAAATGGTGCAGGGTCTCCTGCTTGGGCGGGAAGGGGTTGGGCTAGATGACCTCCAAGGTCCCTTCCAACTCTTTGTTATTCTGTTAAGAGTCGTGGACTCCCAACTTCCAGAATTCGAGAAGTTGGCAGCCACACTTTTGGATACCTCTAGATTAGAGACCCCCAAAATCGAAGCGCCCCCCCTGCACTGTAGGAATAACACACACACACCCCCGGGAAAGCAGGGCGATGTGCTTTGCACATGCTCAGGTGCACTTTTGCCTCCCCCCGCCCCGCCCGAGCCACACTGGACCCAGGGCTCCCGAAGGCGGCCGACGGTCAGCGGTTGCGGAAGGCGGGTGTAACTTTACGCCTCGGGAGACAATCGGAAACCGCTTCCCTTTTTGAATTTTTAACCGTGTTTTGGAAGTTGGGAGCTGGCAAAACCAGGCTGCCCGGCGTTGGGTTACTGGTGCCCTGGCAAGAAACCAGAGCTGGATTGCAACCCGCCGAGAGAGGGGGAGGGAGGGAGAGGGAGAGAGAAAAAGAGCCAAAAAAGAGAGAGGGAGGGAGAGAAAGAGGGAGGGAGGGAGAGAGAAAGAAAGAGAGAGAGAGAGAGGGAGACAGAGAGAGAAAGAGGGAGAGGGAGAAAGAGAAAGGGGGAGAGAAAGGGAGAGAGGGAGAGAAAAGGGGAGAGGGAGAAGGGGGCAGAGAAAGGGGGAGAGAAAAGGGGAGAGGGAGAGAAAGAGAGCCAAAAAGAAAGAGAAATGGGGGGAGGGGGGAGAGAGGGGAGAGAAAGAAAGAAAGGGAGAGAGAGAAAAAGAGAGCCAAAAAGAGAAAGGGGGAGAGAGAAAGAGGGAGAGAGAGAAAGGGGGAGAAGGGGGGAGAGAGAGAGAGAGAAAGAGAGCCAAAAAGAAAGAGAAAGGGAGAGAGAGGGGAGAGAAAGAAAGGGAGAGAGAGAAAGAGGGAGAGAAAGAGAGCCAAAAAGAAAGAGAAAGGGAGAGAGAGAGGGAGGGGGGATTAGAGAAAGAAAGAAAGGGAGAGAGTGAGAAAGAAAGGGAGGGAGAGAAAGGGAGAGAGGGAGGGAGAGAGGGGAAAGAAAGAAAGGGAGAGATAGAGAAAGGGAGAGAGAGAGAGAGCCAAAAAGAGAAAGGGGGGAGAGAGAGAGAAAGAGGGAGAGAGAGAAAGGGGGAGAGAGAAAGAGAGCCAAAAAGAAAGAGACAGGGAGAGAGAGAGGGAGGGGGGATTAGAGAAAGAAAGAAAGGGAGAGAGTGAGAAAGAAAGGGAGGGAGAGAAAGGGAGAGAGGGAGGGAGAGAGGGGAAAGAAAGAAAGGGAGAGATAGAGAAAGGGAGAGAGAGAGAGAGCCAAAAAGAGAAAGGGGGGAGAGAGAGAGAAAGGGGGGAGAGAGAAAGAGAGCCAAAAAGAAAGGGAGAGAGAGGGGAGAGAAAGAAAGAAAGGGAGAGAGAGAAAGAAAGGGAGGGAGAGGGAGAGAAAGAGAGCCAAAAAGAAAGAGAGAGAGAAAGGGAGAGAAAGCGCCCTCAAGAATTGAAAAGGACGATGGGCTTGGTGGTACTTTTCTATCGCTTAGGGGCGAACGTGCTTCTTCTTCAAAAGAGGATCCAGGTCGTGACATTAAATTGAAATGAAAACCAGAAAGTCGCAGAGCAGCCAGGAAAGCCGAGGAAACGAGTTTGCACAATTGATCAGTGGATTCACTGACTGATCAGTGGAACCACTTGCCACCAGAAGTTGTGGATGCTTCATCCTGGGAGGTTTCTGAGAAGAGATTGGAACAGCTATTTGTCCACAATGGTATAGGGTCTCCTCTCCTATCTGAGCCGAGGGTTGGGCTAGAAGACCTCCAAGGTCCCTTCCAACTCTGTTCCTCTGAATTCTTTGGAGCTCAGGGTTGAGCCGAAGGATCCTTGGGGCTCTCTGAGCTTTTGGTTATTGTCTTGCAAACATTTCGTGACCTAAACTAGGTAACATCATCGGTGCTAATGTTCGTTGACGGCCACAAAGAATTATTCTCCAAAGCTCCAGCAAGCAAGACAAGGAGCGACAGGTGGAAACCAATCAAGGAGAGAAGCAACCTGGAATAAGGAGGTCCTAACAGGGAGGACCATTAACCAGTGGAACTGCTTGCCACCAGGAGTTGTGGATGCTTCAACAATGGAGGTTTTCAAGAAGAGACTGGACAGCCACTTGTTTGGAATGGTATAAAGTCTACTGCTTGAGCAGGGGGCTGGACTAGAAGACCTCTAAGGTCCCCTCCAGTTCCTATTCTGTTCTGTTCTATATTCCATTTGACTCTATTCTGATTCTATTCAATTTGATTCCATTTTAATCTGTTCTGTTTTATTCTATTCTATATTCTACTCTACTCTACTCTACTCTGATTGTATTCTATTTCTATTTCTGTTTCTATTTCTATTCCAGTCCATTCCATTCCATATTTTCTATTCCATTTTACTCTACTTCTATTCTATTCTATTCTATTCTGAATTCTGTTCCATTCCATTCCATTGTATTCTATTCTGCTGTTTTATTCTAGTCTCCATTTTATTCTACTTTATTCATGAGCCACCACAGCTGTCAGGAGGGATTGGAAGGGAGGAGCCTTCGGGCAGGAGAAAGGATACCATTCGTTTTCCTGAGGTCGGCGCAAGAAATGCAAGTTTTTGCTCTCGGGGGGAGCCGAGTTCGGCAACAACCAAAGTCAGGACACCGTTTCCTTTCTCCTGCCCTCATGGGGATTGGGAGCTGTTGTGTGTTGTGCATTGTGGGAGGGAGCGGCAAACACAAGACCAAAGAGGCTCCTGTCTTACCTGGCCAATAAATTCAAAACAAGTACGAATCAGCTGGGGCTGCAGGTGATCTTCCACTTACAACCACGAGGGAGCCCCAAGTTTCTGTTGCTAAGCGAGGCAGGAGCTTTGCCCCATTTTATGACCTTCCTTGCCACCATTCATTAAGTGAATCGCTGCGGTTGTTCAGTCGGTAGCAATGTGGTGATTGAGTGGATCTGGCTGGATCCCCACGGACTGTGCTGGTCAGAAGGTCGCAAAAGCGGAGATCACGCAATCCCAGGGCAGCTGTATAAATTTCCCGAATTTTGGGCATGTGACCGTGGGGGATGCTGCAACGGTTGTAAGTTGAAACATGGTCGTAAGTCAGTCTTTTCAGTGGTGCTTTGACATCAAACTGTCACTAAATGAATGCTTGTCAGGTGCAGATTACCTGTATCAGCATTCTCCCCCCTTTTTCTCCCTCATTCTTTCTCTTTTACTCTTTCTCTCCCTCTTTCTCTCCCCCTTTGTCTCCCTGTCTGCCTTTTTCTCATTTTTCTCTCTTCCTCTTCCTCTCTTTTTCTCTCTTTCTCTTTCTGTCTTTGCCTTTTTTCTCTCATTTTCTCTCTCCTTTCTTTCTCTTCCTCTCCATCCCTCTTTCTTTCTTTATCTCCCTTTCTCTCTCTCTCTCTCTGATTGATTTAGATAGTGAACCCTTTTGTGACAAAGGACAAAAACAAAGACCTCTTCAACTTGATCAGTGAGACCTGCACAATACTTTGCGTCACAAGAATACTTCGTGCTCTTTTGCACCAACTGAGCTTCGCGTGTTGCAGAAGCGGAAGGCTGCTTCGTTTGCCACTGTCCCCTTTTCGCATGTTCTGGGAATTCAGTCAAGGGCCCAAAAACAGAGGCCAGAAAACCAGGTTTTGTTTCATTTTTGTTTTTAACAGAAACTTTTATTACTGTGTTGCAGTCAGAGAATTTCTAGCTAGGATTGAAAGCAGGAGGAGGAACTGAGCTTTGAACCGAATGGATCGTAGTTCTTCTGCGGAACAAATCTACTTCTGGAAAGCTTAAGCTGTTCATAATTTAGGCAGAGAAATGTGGGCTCCTTTTTAGTAAAGATAGTATCGTATAGTATAGTAAATACACGGTCATAAATGGTTGATTAGCTGTGAAGATTTGTGGATTGAGGTTGAATGGTGGATTTACATATAAACAAACCTCCCTCCCTTCTAGCACTGATGATGTTCCCTAGTTGGGTCATGAAAGGTCTGCAAGAAAACCATCCAGCTCAGAGAGCACCAAGGAATCCATAATCCTCCTCCTCCTCCTTCCTCTTCCTGAATTTTCACCTTGTGACCAGGGAGATGCTGCAATGGTCATAATTGTGAAAAATGGTCATAACTCACCTTTTTCAGGGTCCAAGCAATTTTAAACAGTCACAAAATGAACTGTTGTAAGTCAAGGATTACCTGTACCATTTCGGACAAATGCTTGTCCAGTCTCTTCTTAAAAAGTTCCAGTGTTGGAGCATCCACAACTTCTGGTGGCAAGCAGTTCCACTGCTTAATTGTCTTTCCTGTTAGGAAAGGTCTCCTCGGTTCCAAGTTGCTTCTCTCCTTGGTTAGTTTCCATCGGTTGTTTCTTGTCCTGCCTTCATGTTACTTTGGAGAATAGGTTGACCCCCCTCTTCTTTGTGGTAGCCCCTCAAATATTGGAAGGCTGCTATCATGTCTCCCCTGGTCCTTTTTTTCATTAAACAAGACCTACCAAATTCCAGCAACTGTTCTTACTATATTTTAGCCTCCAGTCCAGTCCAGTCCCCGGTTTCTCATGGTTAGGAAATTTTTCCTTAGTTCTAAGTTGCTTCTCTCCTTGGAAAACAGAAGAGAACAGAGTTGGAAGGGACCTTGGAGGTCTTCTAGTCCAACCCGTTTGGGCAGGAAATTGTACACGATTCTGAACAAATGACTGTCCAGTCTCTTCTTAAAAAGTTCCAATGACGAAGCACTGTAACTTCTGGTGGCAAGCAGTTCCACTGGTTAATTGTCTGTAAATTTCTCCTTAGTTCCAAGTTGCTTCTCTCTTTTTTTTTTGTAAAACTTTTTTTTTATTTTTTCACATTTCAAAAACATCCTTGTTTAGTGAACAGCATGATTCCAGGTTTTCACATTTCCAGACAAACATGACTTTGATTATATATTCATCTTTCACATTGAGTTTCATATCCTATCATTTCTTTACATATTTTTCTATTAATTTTCTCAAGTACTTTTCCCAAACTTATTTAATATATTTTCTATTCATTTCTTAACCTCTTTTATCTTTAAATAGTTCTCATATCTTCACATTTCTTGTGTTTTATATTTTTATCTGTCAGGTTTGCAATTTCATCGCACATTTTTACTTCATCATTTCAAAAACTTCTTCTCAATTCAAACATTTCAAAAAAGTTTCCCCCACATTTACCAATTAGAGTGTACCGCCCCTGTACCTGATATACCATTTGGTTAACTCCTCTTTAATTCCCAATAATCATTTAACTATTTTTAATTATCACCTTAGAGATTAATAACAATAATTTCTTAGCAACTAGGTATCACATATACATTTTAAGTCAGATTCCACAGCTGGCACTTTCCCTTTCAATTACATCAAATCATTTATAACTTCAAAATAAAAATAAAAACAAAATTGGTCTGTTCAATTAATCATAAAAACTGACAGTAATCTCATTACAGCAATCCTCATAATTCATTTCAACTATATTCTTGAAGTCATTAAACATAGTTAATAAACTATGGTTTCTATAATAAACATGGTTTCTCTTTTTCACATTTATCCTTTACTAGTTTCCATCCGTTGCTTCTTTTTATTTATTTATTTATTTATTTAGTCATGCAATTATAAGATAACAGGTATAAGTATAAACATAACTATGAATACATGAAATGGATACATATAAGAAAAATAAAAGAAACAATAGGACAGGGACGGTAGGCACGATTGGTGCCGCTTATGCACGCCCCCTTCAGACCTCTTAGGAAAGGGTGAGGTCAATAGTAGACAGTCTAAGTTAAAGTTTTTGGGGTTTGGGGAAGAAACCCACAGATCAGGTAGTGAGATTCCAGACATTGCCACCTCTGTGGCTGAAGTCGTATTTCCTGCAATCGAGTTTAGTGTGGTTTGCCTTGAGTTTGTATCTATTGTTTGCTCTTGTGTTGTTATGGTTGAAAGTTGAAGTATTCATTGACAGGTAGGACATTGCAATGTATAATTTTATGTACTATACTTAGATCGGACTGAAGGCGCGTAATTCAAGGTTTTCTAGGTCTAGAATTTCAAGTCTGGCGGCATCAGGTCTTCTGCAACGAGTAGAGGAGTGGAGGACTCTCTCTTGTGAAATATTTCTGACTTTCCTCAACTGTGTTAATATCAGAATACATGAGATGGATTCCAGACTGATGAACTGTATTCAAGTATTGTCTAGCAAATGTTTTGTATGCTTAGTTATTAGTGTGATATTACCAGAGAAAAAGCTACGTAAGATTAGGTTAACAACTCTTAATGCCTTTTTTGGCTATGTAGTTACAGTGGGCTCTAGCACTTAGAGTCATTAGAGATGAGGACTCCAAGGTCCTTGACATAGTGGGGGTCATCAACAAGGTCTTGACTATTCAGCCTGTACTGCTTCTTCTCCTTGCCTTCAGGTGCTTCGGAGAACAGGTGGGCCCCCTCTTTCCCCACAGCATCCAAGCTAACCGTGGACCGCTTCTCTCAGGTAGAAGATGACGCTGAACCTCCAACAGAGAAGCCCCGTGGATCCCTGCCAGCGACGGGCCAGCACCCCCCTTCCAGCATCTCACCGGGAGAGGCTGAACCCTGGGAGCAGGAGGACTGAGCTCTGCCACCCCCAGTTGGCACAGTCTTTTTCCTATGAGCCTCGAGGCCACCTCCCGGAGCCCTGCAGGAGCTGGCGGTCGGAATCCTCCAGCTCGGAAGAATCCTGTGGATCCCTCTACCATGTGGTGCTGCTCGGTGATCCCGGCGTGGGCAAGAGCAGCCTGGTATGCCTCTTTGCCGGGGTGCAAGAAAAGGACTCGCTGGAGCAGCAGAGAGGTACGTGGGGGGAGGGGCGGATGGAGGGGAGAGACCCAGAATTTGGCTAAGCTTTTGGAGGGGGAGGGGAGGCAGAAAACAGTGGGCCCAATCTCCCTTTTGGCCCCTTCCTCCTGGGGTGGGATTCAAATGTTTTAACCACTGGTTCTGTGAGTGTGTTCGTTGGTGGGCATGGCTTGGTGGTCATGTGACTGGGTGGACGTGGCCAACTCAACATCACTCACATCTCCTCGCCTGCCCTCTCATGACTGTGGGGATGCTGCAACAGTCGTAAGTGTGAAAAAGGGTCATAAGTCACTTTTCTTTCAGTGCCGTTGTGACTTTGAATGGTCCCTCCACACAAACAAAGTACCAGCAAAGGAGGGAAAAAAACTCCAGAGAAGTTCCTGAGACAGGAAATCTAGTCCTGACAAGAATGTAATAAGGATTAACGGAGAGGCAGTTTCTGTAAGCAACACCAGAATGTTTCCTTCCTGCCTTCTTTACGGGATTAGGCCAGTAATTTCTTCTCACAACCGGTTCTCCGAACTCCTTAGAATGTTCACAACTGGTTCTAGCGAATAGGTGCGAACCTGTAGAATCCCACCCCTGCACTACTTTGTGAGCCCCCAACCCCCCTGGTCCTCGATTCAAGACAACTCCAGCAAGTGGAAGGGTTAGCCCAGTGATGGCTAACCTTTTTGGGCTCCTGTGCCGAAAATTGCATGTGCGCTTGTGTGCCAGCACTCAAAGGGCAATGCACCAGGGGGGCACAGCCCCTGCGCATGCATGTACGATTCCCCCCCCGCTGCCCCCTTACCTCTACTGCACATGTGCATGCCTCCCAGCTGATTTTCAGGTGTTCTTCGGCCTCCCAGGGGCTTGAGGGAAGCCTCTGCAGCCTTTGGAGGCTGAAAAATGGGCCCGTTTGGTCACAGCTGCTATTTCCGGAAATATAGGAAGTGACTAAACAGGCCCGTTTTTCAGCCTCCAAAGGCTGCAAAGGCTTCCCTCGAGCCTCTGGGAGGCCAAAAAAGGCCCGAAAATCAGCTGGGAGGCACAGACATGCGCAGTAAGGTACATTTGCCTGGGGTTAGTGTGCCTGCACAAATGGCTCTGTGTGCCACCTGTGAGACAAAAAGCAAACAAACTCAGAAAGCATCAATGACCCCCACAGTCATTCTCCTCCTCCTCCTCCTCCTCTCCTCTTCCTCCCCCTTTCTGCAACACCTCCCCTTCCTTCTAGCACTCATGATGTTCCCTAGTTGGGTCACAAAATGTCTACAACAAAATCACCAAGCTCAGAGAGCACCAAATTGTCCTCCTGCTGCCTTGCTTGAACTTGATGCACTAAGGTTGGTGACTTTCAGCACCTCTGCTGTCTGATTTCAACCACTTGCCCCCCTCCCCATGTCTGCAATGGCTGCTCCCCCCACAGGCTCCATCCATGTTTCTGGACTGCGGGACAGTTGCAATGCTCTTCGTCTCCTCTCTTTGTTGCTAATCCTGAAGCAATGAATCGCCATTGGAGCCGGTTCTGCTTCCACTTTCTTCCAGACGACACCTTTGAGCGCACCTTGTCCGTGGATGGGGAAGAGACCACGCTGGTGGTGATTGACACCTGGGAAACCGAAAAGCGGGTAGGTGAGAATGTTCTGAGCCAGAAACCCAGAGACTTTCTCAAACAGGTAAGGGAGCTGGCATCTTTTTCGGCTGGCTAAAATTTGCAAAGAACTCTTGCTGACTGGTAGAAAAAAATATTTCTTTGTTTGTATCCAGCTGTTGTTATTTTTGCAAAGCGCTCAAGGCAGTGAACATATTTCAGCTTAGAATAACTTTAATTGTCGCTTTAAATGTATGCGAATCGGCCTACATTGCAATTAAATTTAATTGCATACGGCTCACCATCTCCAATATATCCAAGACAACTTTCTCCTCTTATTTCCCACTTTCCCCAACAACAACAACCCTGTGAGGTTGGCTGGGCTGAGAAAGAGGGACTGTTCCACCGGTCTTAAAGTTGTTGAGATTGAGAAACAATAATGTAGACACTGTCAAACTTTGAAGAAGGCTGTTGTTTTAGTGTGTTGGTTAAGGAACCGGACTAGAAAGCTGGGGACCCTGAGTTCTAGTTCTGCCTTAGCCATGAAAGCCGGCTAGGTGACTTTGAGCCACGGCTCAACAAACTTGGCAAGATTAAGACTCGTGGACTTCAACTCCCAGAATTCCTGAGCTAACATGGACTGGAGGAGGAATTGTGGGAGTTGAAGTCCACGAGTCTTAAAGCTGTCAAGTTTGAAAGACCCCGGAATAGATAGAGATAGATAGATGGGAGAGAGAGAGAGAAAGAGATAGGATAGATGGATGGATGGATGGATAGAATAGCATAGAATAGATAGATAGATAGATAGATAGATAGATAGATAGATAGATAGATAGATAGATAGATAGATAGATAGATGATACATAGAATAGAACAGGGGTCTTTAAACTTGGCAAGTGTAAAACTTGTGGACTTCAACTCCCAGAATCCCTGAGCTAACATGGACTGGAGGAGGAATTGTGGGAGTTGAAGTCCACGAGTCTTAAAGCTGTCAAGTTTGAAAGACCCCTGCTCTAAACCAATCACCAGGAGACGGTGAGTTCTAGTCCCGTCTTAGGCATGAAAGCCAGCTGGGTGACTTTGGGCCAATTCTCAGGGGATGGTGAGTTCTAGTCCCCCCTTAGGCATGAAAGTTAACTGATTTAGCCCAATCACCAGGAGAGAGTTCTAGTTCTGCTTTGGGCATGAAAGCTGGCTGAATTACTTTGGACCAGTCCATGTCTCTCACCCCTTCTCACCTCACCAGGTTCTTGTGTGGAAAACAGGAGGAGGAGGAAGGCACGCTGGACACGTTCACGTTCTTGGGTTATTTGTAAAAAATAATCATAAAGGCGGGATACAAATAAATGAACTCGATTCAATTAATTCTTAGAGCTTCAATTCACAGCAGTGGCAGCAGCCTTCCTCGGAAATCACCTGTGCTCAGGTGAGGAAGTGATGGTTATCTTTGGGTCCTGTCCTTACCTGGCTGCTTGCCCAAACTCATCCCCTCTGGGATGGGATGCTCCAGCCACAGGTACTCCTTGACTTACAGCTACAATTGAGCCAAAATTTCCATTCCTAAACAAGACAGTTGTTGAGTGAGGTGTGGCCCATTTTATGATCTTTCTTGCCACCGTTGTTAAATGAATCCCTTCACTTGTTAAATTAGTCACACGGTCATTAAATGAATCCAGCTTCCACAGGGGAGTTTGCTTGTTGGAAGGTCGCAAAAGGGGATCACCTGGGACAAAGAAACCATCATAAATAGGAGTCCGTAGCCAAGCATCTCCATTTTGATCACGTGACCATGGGGATGCTGCAGCGGTTGTAAGTGTGAAAACAGACACAAGTCCCTTTTTTCAGGACCATTGTAACTCCAAATGGTCACTGAACCAAAAAGTTGTGAGTTGTGGGCTACCTGCACTTTATGCTCGCAAGAAAAGGATCATCGTCATCTCCTTTTAATGACCCCATAATCCCTTACGGGGTGGAATCTGGGCAACTGAATGGAGCTGAGTGTTTACTAGCCGGATGCCCTTCCTGTCACCAGTGCGGAGTTTTGTTCAGCACATCATGCCCAGAGAGAGAAAAACTGTTGTGGCCCGCCAATGGCTAGCAAAGCTGGCGGCAGACTCAGACAGTGAGGTTGGGGAGGAACCTGGGCCAGTCCTGGAGGCTGAGGAAGGCTCGGACGAGGGCTCTGCGTCAGAGGCAGAGATGGGGCCAGGGCTGTTCGACAGTTATCAGTTGCTTTAGAAGTTGGAGATCAGTGGGGAAGAAGAACAGCTGGAACCTGTTTCCTGTGTGCGCATGCACAGAGCTGCCAGATGAAGGGAACAGCTAAGGAACAAGGGCTGACTCGGGAGTAAAGGCACAAGTGGACAATGAATGGCCCCTCCCATAAGGACCAAAAGAGGAGCAAAAGGGGAGAGGGCTTTTTTTAAATAAAAAAATTGTATTGTGTTTTCCACCAATACAAATCATATTCACAGTTTCAGCAGCTTTTTGACATCTTATAAATCCTAATATATTTATATATAAATTTATATATATCCTAATATAGGATATATATATCCATTTAAATGGATATATATATCCATTTATATATATCCTAATCAATCAATAGCCGTTATCTCTATAATTAATTCTGTTATATACTTATATAATTTACACATCATTTTCTTCAGGTCTCTTATCGTTAATCTCTTCTTATTTCTTATATCTATTCTCTAACCCTTCGTACCATTTATGCCAAGTTAAGTAGTATTTGGAATCCTCCTTCTCTTTCATTTCTATTGTAAGCATGTCCATTTCTGCACATTCCACTATTTTGTGTCGGACTAAGTCCTCTGCGGGGAGGGTGTTGGGTCCTTTCCACATTTGTGCAAAAGCTATCCTGGCTGCTGTTGGAATATGTAAGATAATATATTTTATTTCTTTTGGCTGTTGATCTTTATTCCTAATAGGAAGAGTTCTGGGAAGGAAACAGTTAAGGAACAAGGATTGACTCGGGAGTAAGGGCAAGGTGGGCGATGAATGGCCCCTCCCATAGGGATTAAAAGAGGAGCAAAAGGGGAGGAGGCTTTGCAGGAAACAATTTGTTTGTTGCAGCAGTGTGAAGATCTGTCTGTGCATCTCAGAGACTGTGCTGAGTCCTTCCTTGTCAGCACTGCATTTGGAAATATTTACTTGGCAGGTCTCCAGGCTAGATAAGGTCTGTGCTCCTAATCACACCCCTGAAAGACTGTTGGCCAGGCCTTTGGTTGAATGTGAATGCAATAAATTCACCTTTGTTTAATAAAAGGGGTTTTGCTGGGAGAAAGAGTCTGCTTAGTGCTTTTTGGGGAACCCTAGATCAGAACAGTAATATCTACCTCTACCCAGCATCGAACTCACAGCCTCCTGATTGAGAGGCAAGAAACGCCACCTCTAGGCCACTGCACCACCGCTAGCAAAGATGCCAAGATTCATTCCTCTCACTTTGGGCTCCAAATGCTAGGGTGTGGGATCAGGGTGGGGCGGGGGGCAAAGGAAGCCCCTGTCCCCTCTTGCGAGCACCCCTCCCGTCGCCTCTTCCTGCAGTCATCGGAAGAAGACCACTGGCTGCACAACCACTGCATGCAGGTGGGTGACGCCTACGTGATTGTCTACTCCATCACCGACCGGGGCAGCTTCGAGAGCGCCTCGGAGCTCCGCATCCAGCTTCGGAGAACCCGGCAGGCGGAGAACCTGCCCATCATCCTGGTGGGGAACAAGACGGACCTGGTGCGCTCCCGAGAGGTCTCAGTGGAAGGTGGGTCCAGAAAGGGCTTAAGCCCAAGTCAAATTTTTTAACAACCGGTTCTGTGAGTGTGGCTAAGTGGGTGTGGCTGCTGCTGCTCCTCCTCCTCCTCCTCTCTCCAAACCCCATTCCCTTCTAGTCCTGATGATGTTCCCTAGTCAGACCATGAAACATCTGCAAGAAATTTATTTTATTTTATTTATTTTTGTCAATTGCTTCCAAGATAACAGGTGTAAGTATAAACAAAGTTATGAATACATGAAATGGATACATATAAGAAAATTAAAAGAAACAATAAGACAGGGACGGTAGGCACGCTGGTGCACTTATGCAAGCCCTCTACAGACCTCTTAGGAAAGGGGTGAGGTCCATAGTAGACAGTCTAAGGTTAAAGTTTTTGGGGTTTGGGGAAGAAACCACAGTCAGGTAGACGATTCCAGACATTGACCACTTTGTTGCTGAAGTCGTATTTCCTGCAATCCAGTTTGGTGCGGTTAACCTTGAGTTTGTATCTATTGTGTGCTCTCGTGTTGTTATGGTTGAAGCTGAAGTATTCATTTGCATGTAGGACATTGCAATGTATGATTTTATATACTATACTTAGATCGGACCGAAAGCGGCATAGTTGTAGGTTTTCTAGGTCTAGCATTTCGAGTCTGGCGGCATCAGGTCTTCTGCAACGAGGAGAGGAGTGGAGAACTCTTCTTGTGAAATATTTCTGGACTTTCTCAACTGTGTTAATGTCAGATACATAATGTGGGTTCCAGACTGATGAGCTGTATTTGAGCTTCGGTCTAGCAAATGTTTTGTATGCTCTAGTTAGTAGTGTGATATTACCGGAGATCAACCAAGCTCAGAGAGCACCAAGACTTACAGCCCCCTTCTCCTCCTCCTCCTCCTTCTCTTTGCAGCCCCCTCCATTTTTTTGGCCTCTTGGGCCTCAGGGAAGCCTCCTGGGGGAGCATTTTTGCTCCCAGAAGGTTTCCCTGGGGTCCAGGAAGGGAAAAAATGGAGCGTGGGAGGGGCACACAGCACCCACCCTCCTGCCCCCCACACCCCCGGACCATTTTTTTTTTGCCTTCCTGGGCCTCAGGGAAGCCTCCTGGGCAAAGCAGTAAGACAGCGAGGGGGATCCTGGCACAGCTGATCATAGGAACAGCTGATCGTCGGGAGGAAACAAGGAGTGACTGGGTGGAGGAAAATGGGGTCCGTGATGTCGCTAAGGACTGACTGGGCAAAGAGGGGCAGGGCCAGCCAGTGGTGCGATTTGCCAGTTCTCCAAACTGGACAGAATCGTAACAACCGGTTCTATAGAACCGGTCCGAACCGGTAGAATCCCACCCCAGCTTAAGCTGGTGCCTGAAGATTGGTGGAGAATCAAGTAATGGTGGTCTCAGAGGTGCTTTTCCAAATGGAAACTGGACTTTCTTGGTGTTCCCCCCACCCTGGAAATGTTTTGATTCTCAGCCGAGAAGCTTCTTTAGTTCTTTGGATGGGGGGAGGGGGCAGGAGAAAGAAAAGAAAGAAAGAAAGAAAGAAAGAAAGAACAAAAGAGAGAAAGAAAGAAAGGAACAGGGAGGAAGGAAGGAAAGAAGGAAGGAAGGGAAAGGAAAGGAAAAGAAGAAAAGGAAGGAAGATATGAAAGAAGGATAGAAAGAAAGAAACAAAAACAGGAAGGAAGGAAAAGAAAGAAGGAAGAGATGAAAGAAAAACAGGAAAGAAGAAAGGAAAGAAATGAAGGAAGAAGAAAAAAGACAGGAAGGAAGGAAAGAAAGGAAAAGAAGGAAGAAAAGAAAGGAAGGAAAAGAAGGGAGGAAGGAAAGAAAGAAAGGAGGAAGGAAAGAAAGAATGAAAGAAAGAGAAGGAAATCCTAAATAAATAGTACAGGCCTTTCTGCCTTAGCAGGTGGTTGGACTAGAAGACCTCCAAGGTCCCTTCCAACTCTGTAATTTGGTTAATTCTGAAGAAGCTTCTTGGATGAGAGGCAAAATATTTTCAAGGAAAAAAAACACCAAGGAAGCCCAGCTACCCTTTGGAAAAACAGGTTCTTGAACGTTGTTGGAGGACTGGTTAGAATGGGGTCTCTCCACGTGGAGTGTTGTCCCCTCCCCGCTACAACACCTGGCTTTTGAGTGGGGGTGGGGGTGGGGGCAACCCAACGTCTTCCAGGGAGCTTTCATGGCTGGAAGGTGACCAGAACTGGCTCTCTTACTCCTAGTCCAGCAGGTGGGAACTGGGAATGTCTAGTCTGTAATGAAGAGAATACAGAATACGGAATGGAAGGGATCTTAGAGGTCTTCTAGTCCAACCCCCTATGCAAGCAGGGGACCTCATACCATTCTGGACAAATGGGTGTCCAACCTCTTCTTAAAAAGCTCCAGTGATGGAACACCCACAACTTCTGGAGGGAAGCTGTTCCACTGATTAAGCCAAGGTCTTCAACCTTGGCAAGTCTTAGACTTGTGGACTTCAACTCCCCAGCATTCCTGAGCTAACAAGACTGGAAGAGGAATTCTGGGAGTTGAAGTCCACAACTCTAAAAGCTGTGAGGTTTGAAGACCCCTGATCTACAGTATCTATCTTCTATCTCCCTATCTATCTATATTTGTCTGTCTGTCTAATATCTATCTATCTATCTATCTATCTATCTATCTATCTATCTATCTATCTATCTACCATTGCCATATCCATCTATTCTATATCTACGTAATCTGCTGTCTATAGTCTATTCGCCTCCATCCATCTCCATCCATTTTTTGCATCTATCTAATCTGCTATCTCTATTATCTCATTCCCCTTCCATTCCTTATCTCCTCGCATTCCATGCCATGCTCATCCATATCCATCCATCGCATGCTATCTATCTATTCACTATCGTATCTGATCTGTGGCGTCTAATTCTTATGCTCTACCTCTATCTACATTTACTCTTAATCGAAGCTTCTATCTATTCACTAAATGTCTTCAAATTGGACACATAGTTTAAGACTTGTATATATCCCAGAATCGACTCTGAGACTAACATAGACTGAGGAGCGAAGTTCTGTGAGTTGTATATATATATGTATATGATGAGAGATGTATAAGAAGAGGACGAAGATCCATGTGAGATGAGAGATAACGAAATGAGAGATCACTAGATACCGATATGAGAGAGAGCTTGAGATATAGAGCCGAGAAGAGACAGAGATTTGAGGGAGGTAAGGATGATATTGACAGAATATAAAATATTAGAGACGACAAACTGAAAAAATGAGACAGAATGAGAGGAGAGACACGAAGAACAGATGAAGAGACAGATGAGGAATATGAGCAAGGACCAGGAGAGATAGAGAGATAAGATTGAGAGAGACAGAATGAGATGACAATGAGAGAGAGAGAGCTGAGAGAGAGAGATGAGGAGACAGTTTGAGAGAAGACAGTGAGACAGAGGAAAAAGATGAGAGAGATGCGAGCGGAGAGAATGAAGAAAGACAGTGATGAGATGTGAAGAATAAGAGCTGAGAGATAATGAGACAGAGACAGATTGTGAGAGAGAGATGAGAAGAGATATGAAGACAGCAGAAAGACGATGAGAGATACCGAGATGAGAGAGAGATGAGGATGGGATGAGAAAGAGATGAGATACCATGAAAGAGACAGTGAATGCTAGAGAAGAGAGAGATGAGCAGAGAGATGAGGTGAGTGAGAGATGAGAGAGATGAGAGAGAGATACAGATGGGAGAGAGATGAAGAGATGAGACAGATAAGAGAGAGAGCTGAGAGATGGGAGAGAGAGATGAGAGATGATAGAGAAACAGATGAGAGAGAGACAGATGAGAGAGAGAGATGAGCAAGACAGAGACAGAGATGAGAGAGACATGAGAGAGAGAGGAGAAAGATGAGAGAGATGAGAGTGAGAGATGAGAGATAAGAGAGAGAGCTGAGAGATATCAGAGACAGATGTGAGAGAGAGATGAGAGAGACAGAGAGAGATGAAAGAGAGATGAGAGAGAGATCCAGATGGGATGAGAGAGACAGATGAGAGACAGGAGACAGATTAGAGAGAGATGTGAGAGAGAGTTGAGAGAGAGAGAGAGAGATCGTAGTTAGAGATAGATGATATCGGGTTTCCTGCTTGAGCAGATGGTTGGATTAGAAGACCTCCAAGGTCCCTTCAAACTCTGTAATTCTGTTCTGTTTTATGGGCCAGGTCTCTCCACATCTTGCGCTCCTTCTTTGAATTTTCTGATGCTTCTGGTTGGCGTCAGCTTTGATGGTATCCAGCCACCGAGTTCTTTGGCAGCCTGGCTTCCTTTTACTGCTAACTCTTCCAACGATAATTGCTTTCCCCACTGAATTCCCTTGTATGATAGGGCCAAAGTAAGTGAGATGCAGTTTTGGGATTCTTGCCTTCCAGTGTCATGCTTGGGGTTATGCGCTCCATGCTTCCTTGTTGGTCCTCTTTGTTGTCCAAGGAACACGCAGGCGCCTCCTCCAGCACCCCAGCTCAGACGAGTTGTTTTTTTCCTGTTTTGCTTCCTCAAGGTCCAACTGTCACAAGAATCACAACCAGTGGTAGCTATGGGGAGCATAGGAAGCTACATCCCCCTTACTGTACAAATAAACAAATTAAAATGCACAATGGCCAAGGAAGGTCCCACAATGACAGCAGTTGTTGGCACAGTCAGTTTAACTGCTGACACTTCCCAACATAATTGCTTTCTCCAGTCAGTTGTCACATAAAATGGCCACGGTATGCAAGATTTAGTTTCCTGATTTTGTCTTGCACATCTGATCTTACGCACTGCAATAACTTGCTCATAAGTTGCTTTTATTTATGTATGTATAACACGACATATAGGTGTAACCAGGGTTTCCCTTCTCTCTCTCTCTCTCCTTCTCCATCTATGTGTCTCCATTTCTCTCCATCTCTCTTTCCCTCTCCCTCCGTCTCTCACCGCTCTCTTTTTCTCTCTCACCAATTTCTCTCTCTGTCTCACCACCCTTCTCTCTCTCACCACTCTCCCTCTCCATTGCTCTCTCTCTTTCTCTCGCCATCTGTTCTCATTTCTCTCCATCTCTCTCTTTCTCCCTCCCTCTTTCTCTCTCTCTCAGCAGGTTTTCAAACTCGGACACTTGAAGGCTTGTGGACTTCAACTCCCAGAATTCCTAGCCAGCAGGCCCCCCAATTAGGCCAATTTAAGAGTTGGGGACTTCAACCTCCCCCAGAACTCCCCCAGGCCATTCAGTGGCGCTGAAGTTCACAACTCTTAAACGTTGCCATTTTTTGGAGACCTGGCTGAAGAATTGTGGGAGTTGAAGTCCACAAGTCTTAAAGTGGCCAAGGTTTAAGAGACCACCCACTGCTTCCAAAGATGCCAGAGACATCAATCAACCTCTTGCCCGGCAGGTGCTCACAATCCTGATGTCAGGGCTCCAACATGCACCCCCATTCAAATCACAAGTCTCTTGCCTCATCTCTCAGAGTAAAAAAGATTGATTTATTAGTTGACATGTTGGCATTACCTGGGTGCAGCCGACTCTAAGACACATCATTCATTTCCCCCTTGACTCTGGCCTTCCCCCCACCCCCTAGATATATCTTCTCCAATGGGACATATCCATAGCCAAGAGTCATGCTTTCCAGTAATCATCTTGCGCACCAACAGCTTCGGCTGCCAAGGCGATCATCTGAGGCATTTAAGGAATGCACTGCTTCCCCCCCACTCCCTTTCTGCTGGCAACTAAAAAGACCAAAGGAGTATTTTTTAGTTGACACCTGATACTGGCATTTTTCCCCCCCTTACAGAAGGCCGGGCCTGTGCCGTAGTTTTCGACTGCAAGTTCATCGAGACGTCCGCTGCCCTCCAGCACAACGTGGATGAACTTTTCGAAGGGGTCGTGCGGCAGATCCGGCTGCGCCAGGACAGCAAGGAGGCCAACAAACGGCGCATGTCACTCTACAAGCGCAAGGAAAGCCTGACCAAGAAGGTGCGACGTTTCCTGGACCGGCTGGTGGCGCGCAACAACCAGAAGGTCGCGCTGAAGGTCCGTTCCAAGTCTTGCCATGATCTTTCTGTGCTGTGAGAGACCATCGGGTGTGTGTGTGTGTGTCCTTGTTCGCTTGCCCCTCTTCTTGCACCACCCAGGGCCTGGCTTCGGTCTTCCTTTCGGTGCCTAGCACGGCTTTGCAAATGCTTGTCCCTGCGAAAGGGAGCTTGGAGTCCCAGTGGACATTCATTGAAATAGGAGCCAGTGTTGTGTTGTAGCCGCCAAAAAAGCCAACACAATCCTAGGCTGCATCAACAGAGGGATGGAATCAAGATCACATGAAGTGTTAATCCCGCTTTATAAGGCCTTGGTAAGGCCACACTTGGAGTATTTACATTCAGTTTTGGTCGCCACAATGTAAAAAAAGATGCTGAGATTCTAGAAAAAGTGCAGAGAAGAGCAACAAAGAGGATTAGGGGACTGGAGGCTAAAACATATGAAAAATGGTTGCTGGAATTGGACATCTTTTGTCTATTGAAATAAGGATTTAGGGGTGACATGATAGTTGTCACCTCAAAAATATTTATCTGGTCTTTTAGAGTTGCCAGCGGAAAGGGAGTGGGGGAAAGCAGTGCATTCCTTAAATGCTTCAGATAATTGCTAGGTGACCGAAGCTGTTGGTGCACAAGATTATTGCTGGAGAGCATGATTGATGACTCTTGGCTATGGATGTGTCCCACTGGAGAATATACATCCAGGGGGTGGGGGGAAGACCAGGGTCAAGGGGGAAATGAATGATGTGTGTCAGAGTCGGCTGCACCCAGGTAATGNTTTTTTTTTTACTCTGAGAGATGCGGCTAGAGACTTATGATTTGAATGGGGGTGGATGCCAGAGCCCTGACAACAGCAGTCTTTTAATATTTAAAGGGCTGCCCCAAAGAAGAGGGAGGGGTCAATCTGTTCTCCAAAGCCCCAGAAGGCAGGAGAAGAAGCAACAGATGGAAACTCATCCAGAAGAGAAGCAACCTGGAACTGTGGAGAAACTTCTTGATCGTGAGAACGATTAATTGGGGGGAACTGGAGGCTAAAGCATAGGAAGAACGAAGAACGGCTGCAGGAATTGGGGGTGTCTAGTTTGATGACAAGAAGGACTAGGGGTGACATGACAGCAGTCTTCTAATATTTTAGGAGCCTCTGTGGCACAGTGGTCAGAGTGCAGGACTGCAGGGCTACTTCTGCTGACTGCCAGCTGCCTGCAATTTGGCAGTTCAAATCCCACCAGGCTCAAGGTTAACTCTTCCCTCCTTCTGAGGTGGGTAAAAGGAGGACCCAGATTGTTGGGAGCCAGAGGCTGACTCTGTAAACCACTTAGAGAGGGCTCCTTCCTTCCTTCCTTCCTTCCTTCCTTCCTTCCTTCCTTCCTTCCTTCCTTCCTTCCTTCCTTTCTTTAGGTTGACTCAGCCTTCCATCCTTCCAAGGTGGGTGAAATGAGGACTCAAATTGTTTACAGGCTGACTCTGTAAACTGCTTAGAGAGGGCTGTGAAGCACTATAAAGTGGTATGTAAGTGTAAGTGCTATTGCTCTTTGAGGGGCTGCCCCAGAGAAGAGGGAGTCAATTTATTCTCCAAAGCACCCGAAGGAAGGACAGGAAGCAACGGATGGAAACGAACCCAGGAGAGAAGCAACCTGGAACTAGGGAGAAACTTCCTAACGGGGAGGACAATTAACCAGGGAAACTGCTTGCCACCAGAGGTTGTGGGTGCTCCATCACTGGAGGTTTTAAAAAAGAGACTGGACAGCCACTTGTCTGGAATAGGGTCTCCTGCTCGAGAAGGGGGTTGGACTAGAAGACCTCCAAGGTCCCTTCTGTCATAAAAATAATTCAGTGAAATTGGAACACAGGCAATAAATCTTACCTTGAGATCAGAGGTTTACTTCATGAGCAATTTGGAACATGAACAGCCATCAGAACATAACAACACTGCAGTAAGATAATACTTACAAATAACCCATTGCAATGCGGTCCAGAGATCATAGCTCGGTTCAGCAAGGAGCAGCGATCCTCAGTGGCGATGATCTGAGATAATAATCCTTCTTATATAGTCTGTTTTCTACATCTCTTGTTTCTCTGGAAGATGACCAGAGTTAGCTCCTCATTCACTGTGCCATCCTGGTGCTTGGCACTGATTTGGAAAACTCTTGTCATCTGCGCTTTTTGGTTCCGTGTTCTTGTAATGTCCCGGACAGTTATGTCAAAAAGAGGCCCAAAACTGAGCTAATTGCAACTGTTAGTTTGACACAATTTCTGATTACAAATTTCCCTTAGTTTGCATCTCTTACCAAGTTAGCGCTTTAATGTTTATCATATAAGAAGCAATGAGAGCCAGGTTCAAACTAGGAAGCGTAAACACAGATAGAGAGTTAAAGGGTCTCACCTCACACTTCCAACTCTGTTATTCTGTCCTTCTGGGCGAGAAGTTGGCAACGCCTTCTGGTAGGAAAAGAACGGCGGGCAGCATGGTGGAATGGCCAAGAAGGAGTCTGACCTGAGCCGATTTGTTCAGGCTCAACTGTCTTGTTGGCATATCTGAGAAAGGTGCAAGGTGGGGGGTTGGACTAGAAGACCTCCCAGGCCCCTTCCAACTCTGTTATTCTCTTCTAAATTCAGGCTTTTCTGGCTTAAATTTGGTGCACGGAATGAGACCACGATGTAGACTTCTACCCCCACCCACTTGGTTCCCTGAGGCTTGTGATTTTTGCCCTTGTGGCTCTGAAGCCCTGCTATCTTCGAGATTCAGGCCAGTGGCTTCGTGCCAGGCTGGGTCAGGAATGGAGCCGGCTGCTTGGCAGATGCCAGTCGCCGAGCCCTGGCGAGCACAGATAAGCAGAAGGGAAGAAGGGTGGAAAAATGCAATTCAATGGGAAAGTTTTCTGAAATACGGTCTGGTCTCGCATGGTAATTAGCTTCTTGCCAACAGTATTTCCAGCGTTAAAACTGAAGTGGCAGGTAGTCCTTGACCACAGGGACCCAACATTTCCGTTTCCATTGCTGAGCAAGACGGTTGGAAGCTTGAGAGTTTAAGAAAGAGCACTTTGGGAGAACAGAGTTGGGCAGAAGGGATGAGGAAGAGGTTCGGAAATGGTCCCGAGCTTTCTTGCGCTCTTCACTTGATTCACTTCAACTTGATTTTCAACTTGGCCATTTGAAAATTGGTGGACTTCAGTTCCCACAATGCCCCGGTCAGCCAGGATTGCTAAGCGGAAAGGAAGGTAGCTGTTTCCTGATCTGGCATTTCTTAACATAGGGCAACTTTAGGATAGGTGGACTCCAACTCCCAGAATTCCCTAGATAACATCCTTTAAGATTGGTGGACTTCAATTCCCAGAATTCCCCAGCTGGCATGCTTTAAGATGGGGGAGGGGACTCCAACTCCCAGAATCCCCCAGGCAGCAGGCTTTGAGGTGGGTGGACTTCCACCCCCAGAACTCCCTAGGCAGCGTGCTTGAAGATGTGCAAACTCCAACTCCCAGAATTCCCCAGCTGGTGTGCTTTAAGGTGGGTGGATTTCAACTCCCAGAATCCCCCAGGCAGCTTGTTTTAAGATGGGTGGACTCCCAACTCCCAGAATTCTCCAGCCTGCTTTCTTTAAGATGGTGGACTCCAACTCCCAGAATCCCCCAGCGGGCCTGTTTTAAGATGGGTGGACTCCAACTCCCATGGCTGGCTGGGGAATTCTGGGAGTGGAAAGTCCACCCATCTTATTGTGGCCAAGTTTGAAAACTCCTGATTTTAGAGCATCAGCCAGCTATTACTATAGCTCCCGAAGGCTTCCTTAATGCCACGAGGATGATGAAGATGAAGGTGATGAGGAGAAGGATCAAGGAGAAGGCGATGATGACGAGGAAGGAGAAAGGGATGACGACGGAGAAATCGTCTCCGGGTGGCCTGGAATGGCAGAGAGGGCTTCCCGACGAGAGCCAAATCCTTGGTGGGAGACCCACCCGCCGTCCCTGGGCTGCCTGGCGTGCCAGGGTCTCCTTTGCGCCTTGCAGGGTTGTAAATAAAACCGATGCCACGCAAACCAGGCGCATCTCCAGGCGCTTCCCTCAGAAGGCCACAATGGAGGGGAGCAGGGAGGGCCGAACGGTGGTGGCTGGGCCCTGCGCCAGCTCTGACTTCAGCTCCTGGAGCTGCTCCTTCTTGGGGGTCAGGTTAAAAGTTTCCGTAGCTGCTGGGAGCTGCCAGGGTTGTTTAAGGAGGAGGGGGAGGACAGGGAGGGGAGGGCCCTCAGCCCCTGTGCTTTGGAGGATTAATTTTGTCAGCAGCGTGGAGGGGGGGGGAGAGGAAGGAGGAGAGGAAAAAGAGGAGGGGGAGGGAGGAAGAGGAAGGGTTAGCTCAATCACTTTGCAGAATTAATTTCTATCAGAAGGAGGGAGCAGGAAGAGAGGGGAGGGGAAGGGGGAGGAGAAGGAGAAAGAGGGATGAAGAGGGAGAGGAGAAGTGGGGAAAGAGGGGGAGTGGGAAAGGCAAGGGGCAGAAGAGAAGGAGGAAGAGGAAGGAGAAGGGAAGAGGGAGGAAGAGAGGAGGAGAAAGGGAAGGGGCAGTAAGAGGAAGAGAAGGAGGAACGGGATGGGAAAAGGAAGAAGCAGGAAGAGGGAGGAGGAAAGGAGAGGAGAGAAGGAGGAGGAAGAGAGAGGACGGAAAAGGGAAGGGCAGAAGAGGAGGAAAGAGGAGAGGGTGAGGAAAGTGAAAAGGAAGAGGAAGAAAAGGGAGATGGGGAGGAGGAAGAGGGGGAAGGGGGATAGGAAGGAAGGAATAGAAGTAGGAAGGAAGTGGGGGAGGGTAAGGGGGAGGAGGCCAGGGAGAAGGGCCAAGGAGAAAGGAAGACAAGAGGAAGAGAAAAGGAAGGGGTGGAGGAAGAGGGAGGAGAGAGGAAGGGAAAGGGGAGAAGAGAAGAAGAATAGGAAGTGGGGAGGAAGAGGAGGAGGAGGAGGAAGAAGAGAAAGAGGAGGAAGGGTGGGGAAGTGAGGGGGGGTGGGGAAAGGGAAGGGAAGGAGGAAAAGAGGAGGGAGAAAGAGAAGGAGGAGGAAGAGGGGAGGAGAAAGGGAAGGGGGCAGAAGACGGGGAGGAAGAGAGGGAGGAAGAAGGCGAGGGGAAGGAGGAGGAAAGGATCCTCCCAGCAGATTCCACCTCCCCCGTTTCCTCCTTATGGAAACCAGCGGTTGGGGCCCGATCCAAGAGGCTGGGAACCCTTTCCCCCATTGGCCAGGCGCCAGGGAGGGGCTTTCCCGCCTTGCACCCAGGCTGAAGTTGTTTGGAACGGACGTCCCTCCGGTCGGTCGGCTCGGGTTGCCCAAAACACGCCGTGCCCAGAAATTTGTCCAGGGCAACCTGTGGAATCTCCCTCAGGGAGGCTGGCTTAAACGTTGACCTGTATTTTATGCATTTCTTCACATCCTTAAATTAAATGTAAATGAAATGAAATGAAATTTATTGATTTTATCAATTATTCAAAGTGAGGAACATATCCAACAATTTTTTTTCCTTCTCTTTCCCACAACAACCCTGTGAGGTGAGTTGGGCTAAAAGAGAGGCACTGGCCCAAAATCACCCAGCCGTCTTTCATGCCTAAAGCGGGACTAGAACTCACTGACACCTCGTGATTGGCCCAAAATCACCCAGCCGTCTTTCATGCCTAAGGCGGGACTAGAACTCACCAACACCTGGTGATTGGCCCAAAATCACTCAGCCGTCTTTCATGCCTAAGGCAGGACTAGAACTCACCGACACCTGGTGATTGGCCCAAAATCACCCAGCCGTCTTTCATGCCTAAGGCGGGACTGGAACTCAGAATCTCTTGATGACTGGCCCACAGTCACTCAGTCATCTTTTGTGTCTCGAGCAGGACTAGAACTCACAGTGCCCCACCTGGTTTCTAAGCCAGCACTTAAGCCAGTCCATCAAACTGGCTCTCATTTATTGGATCGCTGTGCAATATTATTGCCTCTAAAATAGTCCTAAAATGAGATTTAGAGCCTCCCCACCCTCCTGTCCCATGGAAAGTGGGGGCCGTTGGCACACTGCTTGTGACTGAATTGCCCCTCCCTCATTAAGCAGAGCCCCTCACTAATGCAACCCATTGCTCAAATGCTTTGCAACTGTTAGCAAAGCTTGTGTTTGCCTCCTGAGCAGGAACACGCTTGCCAAAGGAAAAGGGGATTTCCTGCAAGGAATTTGCACGTTCCCTGAATATTCCACCCCCCCCCCCCCCNCCCCCCCCCCCCAATCCTAGCCCCCTCCCAGCTTTCAGCTCAGTGGACCTGATGCAGGCAAGGATCTCTCCCCTACTCTCTACAACCCCACCACACCCCACCTCTCAGGCTACCTACTTCCCACTCCCGCCCTGCCAAAAAAAATCCACATTGTCATTCAGCAAGAGGCAGCGAAAAGATAGAAGGGAAAATGGAAGAGGAGGGAGAGAAAGCAGAGCTGCGGATGGAATGTTGGCAAGAGGAGGAATGGAAACAGTGAGATCCAACACAAAAAATGCAGGGCACAAATACAGGAAGTTGTGGGGAGGGAGATAACAACCACATCTGGGCAGGGATTAGAAGCAGCCGAAGGGCTACAATGGCTTGGGCGAAACACAGAGGAATCTAAGAGGAAGGGTCTCCAATCTTGGCCCCTTTCAGACTTGTGGACTTCAACTCCCAGAATTCCCCAGCCAGCAAGTCTAAAAACTCGGCCCCTTTCAGAGTTGTGGACTTCAACTCCCAGAATTCCCCAGTAAGCAGGACTCCAAACTTGGACCTTTTAAGATTCCTGGACTTCAATTCCCAGAAATCCCCAGCCAGCAGATCTCCAAACTTGGCATGTGCTGACTGGGGAATTCTGGGAGTTGAAGTCCACTAGTCTTAATAGTGACACATGGGGATGCTGTAATGGTCCTAAGCAGGGGTAGGCTACAACTGGTTCACCCATGTTTGGGTGAACTGGAATCGAACCAGTAGCTAATTTTATGGACAGTTCAGCAGACCAGCATCTCCCACCCCTGGCTGGCCCCTCCCATCCCTCCCCACCCCGCAGTCCCCACATGGGCAGTTTTGGATGCCAGGTAAGTACAAAGCCAGAAATGGGCCTTGTGGAGGCTCCAGAAGGCTGGACACGGGCCTGTTTCCAGCCTCCATGGAGCCTCTGGAGCCTGGGAGGCCGTTTTCGCCCTTCCGGAGGCTTGAGGAAAGCCTCCAGAGCCCGGGGAGAACAAAAACACCCCCCCCACACCACGCTGCAGGAGGCCGACGAGGCCACGCCCACCTAGCACCTGGGCAGAGAACCGGTTGCTAAAAAATTGGATGCCCACCATCAGGTAGCCGATTGCAGAAAGATAGATCTCTAAGTGAATCTGTGATTCTGTGAGCAACTCAATCTGCCTG